>VUJU01000584.1:55928-94193 GCA_009835225.1 Aphis craccivora | reverse complement strand
CCCGTATCAAAAATTTGCTACTCAGGGAATTATTAGTAATTTTTAATAAAAATACGCGGAACGGTGGGTGCTTCAGCTCCCAAGCACCCCCCCTAAATCCGCCACTGCAAAGGATATCAATAATTAACTTACAATTGAGTACTCTTTATAATTAACTGATTAAACAGTTTTTTAAACAATATAACACACAAATCATACAAATTCCCCCCCAACCACCAAAAACAAAACACCATTACTTTTAGGTAACTGAACATTATTCTAATAATGCGGTATCTAATGATGGTATGATTATTTTAATATTATTCAATATTTGTAAGTTCCAACTGTATAATTAAATTCATTAAAAATTCGATAACTCATTGATACGTGTGATTTATATTAAATACCTATAATCGACATACAATATATAATATATGATCTTACTAACGGTATTATCTGCGTTTTTGAATCTATATATTTCTATAAATCGTTTATAGTATAAAGAAATGCAACTTAAGTTTAATTGAAGCTATAATAAATAATATAGCCTACAGGTACTACTGTCATATTATATAGTCTGAAAGTCTTATACAAGAACCTACATTTTTCAAATAGATTAAGTTTAGTTAAGATTATAATTTAATTCTTAATCCATAATAGAATTATATTTTACTATAATATATTATTTTCTTTTAAGTGAGTAACGAGTATTTTAAATAATATATAAATAAATAACAATAAATAAATTGTATATAGGTTTTTAAAGAAAAACTCATTTAAAATTAAATTTAAAAAATTGCATGTGACAAATTATGTAAAATCAAATCAAAACTAAAATAAGTTATATAGTTGAGTTATAATAATTATATATTATAGTTAAAAGCTAATGAAAAAAAAACGAAAATAATATTAAATATTAGGTATTAATGAATAATGATAATATATTTTTTCTAGTATATATAGAATATTATATAGACTGTAAAAACTATTTAAAACTATTTTAGATATTACAGCGCTTTGTAATTGTATCCATACTTTAATGAATTTGATTTTAAATGACACCGAAAAGTTTTTTTTAATGAACACATGGGCAATTTTACCTAGGTACACGATTTTATGAATTTGAGCTATTAGAAATGTAACAATTTTTATTTTAAAAATATATATACATATAATATCAAATAAGTAGATAAACGCACAATAAAAATAATATTTCAATCCAAGTATTTTTACCATAGGTCTTGGGTAAACCAATATGGAATTACCTAAGAACTATTTAAGTTCAAAAATATTTTAAGTACAATTTTTTAATATATGATTGTTGTATGCATATTATAGACTTATAGAAGTAAAAGCTTATGTTTTATAAGTTTATACTAAATAGTTATATGACACCTTTATTGTATTAAGCAATGTCATTTGTACGAAATTAAAGCAAGTTTATTATTTAAAATCATATATATTTTTTCTAACTATAGGTTATAAAGGAAAAATAAAAACACTTCTTACGTCTATGTAATATTGTTAGTACCTACATAAAATATGTACCTTTATTATCTATAAGAATAATTAATAACATAGTGTGTAATTATACTGATATTTATATTTTATGATATGGACTTATATTATTTTAATATAACAATTATTATTATTCATTATATTTTATTATATCATTCAGAATATATAAAATAAAATAATTTTTATACCTACTGAGGATTATTACCTTGTTAGTACCTACCGGTATTTTTTCTAAAATTCGCGTGTCTACCGTTGTTATACATCCGTCTTTAATTAGGTAGGTACTTACCTATATATTTCACAATACATGCAAAATCCACGTTTGTATTTAAAAAATTCAACAAGACATATTTATGTAATTTTATGTCTAATTCTATTAGGTATATAAAATATTATTTTGACGTGAGTAGATTTCTCAACTTATAATTATAAATATTGTACTTATATTATTAATTTTTATATTACTTAATCAATATACTTATTAGCAGTGCCTGATTTAGGGGGGTACCTGGGTAACTATAGTAACCCGGCCCCAATTTGGAGCGGCCCTCAAATATAGTGCTAATTTGTATTTTTTTTTTATTGTAAAATTATAAAATTAAAAAAAAAATAATAATAAAAATTATCATAATATTATCTATGACTTCGTACATTATTAACGTTATTAATTATATAAGATAATTAATAACTTTATATGAGACCTCTTTTTATTTAAATCCCCGGCCCAAAAATTTGTAAATCAGACTTTAGCTGCTTATTAGTTATACACACTCGATTAGACTGTGCGCAGTGAGAGCTATCAGCACGAATTTAATATGTACCTATATGTAATAAATGAGTATTGAATATTGAGCTTGAATTTGTTCAAGTTTATTATAAACATACGATTGCTTTCATTTTTTGAAATACTGGGCATGAGATATTGTAATAAATTGTAAAACTTGTTCTTATTGTATTATAAAATAAATAATACAATTTACCACAAGAACAGTAAATAAATATAAAAATTGGTGAATTTAAAAAATATGTATCTTGTTATGACTTTTGACATGGTATATTATGTTCAGGAATTAAATACGTACCTACGTAAATAGTGAGTGTGCTTACCTTTAAATTTTACAATATTATAAATTATAACATTGAGTAAATATAAATACTAAATTTATAATAGATAACTATAATAATGGTAAGTATTTTTCGTTTTTATCCTAAATTTTCCTTAGTTCGAATTCAGATTTGATATTCTTGGGATTTGCAAACGAAAGTTTTGTGAAGGTTTTTTCTAACGATCAACAAAAGATGTATAAAAATGCGGGTATAATGACATAAAACTATAGATATTATGTCCTTTTATACATAATATTATAATTTGTGATTCCCTCAATTCTCTTAAACAGTATAAAAGCATCAGAAACGATTTGTGGAGGCCGAAGAAAGATATCACTTTTGCTTATTAATTATAATATTATATATACTGTGCCAGTCGTGTACGACACTTCCTGGAATAAACCGTATAATATTATTATATACTTTATTATATATTATATTATCTATATTGTACACGGTTTATCTTATTAAATAACAAATTAAACATGGTTTTCTAAGATATCATCATTGGTATTGTTCAAATGAAAAAGATGATCCATTAATCGAATTAGGTGTATGATATACCTATATACATAATATCAAGGAAATAATAAAATATTATTTCATCATTCATTTATAAGTAATTTTGTTAAATTTACAAAGGTGCAATTTTGTAATCATACTATACGATTATCGATGTTGTGTCGTACCCAAATGTTTTAATTATAGGATTTATAATACGTGATCTTAAATACCATTCATTATGTTTGGATTGTTTGATTACTTTGATTGAATATAAATTATAATATTATACTTGTATTATTGTCATTTATCGTGGAACTTGTCAATGTTTATGTCATTAAATGGTCTAAATGTAATGTAAAATTATTAAAAAATATTACTTATATATTTATATAAATTATCAAGTACCGGGAAATTCCAAGGCGGTGATACAAAAAAAAATAAAATTAAAACCATGGGAAAAGTCATAATTTGAACTTCAAACATTTATAAAAAAAAATATTTTTTCGATAATTTTTAAACGTCTTATAATTATTTACAATGTACAATTTATAATGAATCTTGTATTCTAGTTTTAAATTGAAATAATGATAATAAGTAGACAGAGACGTTTTCAGGATTTTTCAAGGAAGGGGGATGAAAGGAATTGTTATATAATAAACCGTAAGGGTTATCAGTTAGGTACCAAAAATAGACAAAATATGTATCACTAATAATTCAGTGGCGTCATTTGGAAGGTGGCAAGGTGGGCATTTTGAAAATCGCTGAAAAATCACAAACAATATCTAGCATGTTTAAAAAGCAGACAAAACTTGAATCAGTAAGCAAACAATAAAAATTGTCATAATAGTTCATGAGTTTTAATTTGTAATTATTAAATATAGGTATTATACTACTTATGTTTTCAAATGATGTTGTTAAATGTTAGTTAATAGGTTATACATATAAATATATAAATATATAAAAAAGGTTGTAATGATAAGTGTAAAAACTATTAAAATTACAAAATCAGTAAGGGGGAAATGAATATTGTTGATTTGATAAAAATGTGAGTAGAGTAGAGAGTTATTATTGCGAGCAAAGAGAGCGGTTTTTTTAAGTTAACCATTTGGGCCGGTCAAAGCTTTTGCCCCCCTCTAATGTAAAAACTGAAATTACGCCACTGAATAATATGTAAGAAAATAAAGAGCCTTGGGGGGATCTATCTCCCATATCCCCCCCGTGAGAACGTCTATATAAGTAGAAGTGGAATGTTTCAACTTTCTAAAATTAATATTTTTTTGAATAATATCAAAATAACAAAAATTGTTAATAACATAAACTGGTTAGGTAATCAAATAATTAATTTTAAAATCCATAATAATAGTAAATAAAGAATGATTTTTACTTAAGGAGTTTTTGCATAGACCTTATACTAAGTATAAGCCATAAGGTATATAAATGACCTTATAAGTTTATGAGTTGTTTTTGTATTGAGCTCTTGACTGTAAAAAATGAGTTCAGACTTTTTTCTGAAATTAGAATACATTATATTGTACCTACTATTAATAATTGGAGATTTAATGTAATTCTTTTAATTAAAAAAATGTAATATTCTCACAGACATAAAACTCAAACTGAATTAAACCACGATTTAATTATATTTTTATTCTTTTACTTTGGATTCTTAAGGTGTAGGTATAATCGTTATGTTAATTCGTGACTTAAATACCTACTTAATTTATGTAGGTATTATGTTTAATATCAATGATTCTAATAATTAATATGTATCAGTAAAATATATATTATTAAATACAAAGAGACAAGAGTATAATAAAGGACTATTACACGTATACCTAATACCTATACTATGTATCAGGGGTTAACAAAAGGCTTTCCGCTTTCGCAGAGCAGAAATGACTGGAGAGTAGAGACTGAACCACTAGAACTATTTCAATGCTGGGTTTTCGCACATAATAGATTATTGATTTATATTATGAAGTATTTAGAGATTTTAAAGAATAAATATCGTTCAGTATTCACCTGAAACACTGTATATTAGTTCTTCAAGAGTAGGTAGATATACAATTTTTTAAAAAACTGGTTTAGGATAAAAAATGTAATTTTTCTCATTAAACTTCAAGTATGAAACTGTAATACTATTAGCTATTATGCTTTAAGCAGCATAATCCTTAATCTGTATTTTTAACACAAAAATAAATTCACTAAATTATCTAGGTACCCAAATATTATGTGGATATGGCATATTGTACTACAAATTACATGTTCCAATGGACTTTTGTTCCACAAAATAATTGTTCCAAACATTATATTTTTGTATAACCTCTTTGCGTTTTAGAAACAGATGTTATTATTTTGTTATCAACAAAGATAAGATTTTGTCGCTGAAATAAAGCTATTGGTTACTGTAGTATTGTCGTAATGCACTAATGCCGTATCGCTTCAACCTTTGGGTTAAAAAAACGTGTTCTTTTTAGTTACAATTGTATTTACAAAGTTAATTTTTAATTTTTTTTTTATAAAATGTCAAAATTGACCAAATTTTTCGTTGGAAATTTGCCGTGGACAGTTAGTAGCCGAGAACTTCGTAAATATTTTGCATCATTTGGTCACGTTGCTTCTGCAGACGTCTTGTTCGATCACACTACTGGTCTGTCAAAGGGTTACGGATTTGTTCAGTTTTCTACACCGGGCGGATACGAAAATGTTTTAAACAATAATAAACATGAATTAGACGGGCAAACATTGGTTCTCAAAACAGCTGATTTTCAATAATTATTGTTTCATAAGTAAAATTCCTGTTTTTAATTATAGACCTATTAGTATATAAAATAATTTAAGTAATGGATTTTAATTCTAAAAGCTTATCTGCTCAGTTTGATAAAGCTGTCTCATTTATTTCTGGATCTAATTTATCTGATGTTGACATACAGCTTAAATTGTATGGATTTTATAAGCAAGCAATAGAAGGTCCGTGTACTCAACCAAAACCTCCGATATATGACCTAAAAGGCCGCAAAAAATGGTATGCCTGGTCTGAAATGGGTGCAATGACTAAAGAAGAAGCTATGACATCATACATAGATTTAGTAACGTCTATTAATCCAAATGTAGAAACAGAAAAAACTGGATGGGTAACAGTTAGTTCATTTGTCAATGATGAAAAACCACTGCCAGAAAACGAAAAAACCATTAGTGACTGGGTTAAAGATGGAGACTTAAACAAAATAAAAACTTTTATAGGTGATATAAATGTTAATGATTGTATGGGAATGGCACCAATCCATTGGGCTTCAGATCGTGGAGATTTGGACATTTTGAAACTTTTGGTAGAAAATCATTCAGCTGACGTTAATTTTCAAGATAATACAGGCCAAACAGCTTTACATTATGCTGTTTCTTGTGGTCATGAAGAGATTTGCAAATATTTGATTAGTAAGGGTGCAAGAATAAATATTCAAGATGAGGATGGAATTACTGCATTAGAAATGTGTACAGATGAAAAATTAAAATCACTATTATCAATAAATTAAATCTTATGTTTATACACAGTTAATTGTATATAATTATTATTACAAAATGTTAAAACCAAATTAAGAATGATTGCATGTAAGAATAAAATGTAGTCTGTTTTATATAATATTTTATAAAATAAATAAATAAAAATAATTTTATTTATATTTTAAATGTTTTTTTTTATTTTCATTGAATAAATAACAATACATAATAAATAATTTCAAAAAAATATAACCTCAATATAAGAATTTATTAAAGGGTCAATAAATTTACATAATATAATAATAAAAAAAAATAGTTAAAATATACAATGTCGGTACAAACCACACCATTTTCCATTTTTTAGGTATTCTTACATTCTTATCTATACTTACTATGATTATAATATTAGGTGCTAATGTTTTTTATTTGACATTAATACCCTGGAAGTGAGACTAAAAAAATATATAAAATAATACAAAAATTCACAATATTCTATGTAGGTTTACAATAGTCAATAAACTAAAATCTTATTGTTTCAATCCTAATTTTGTTTGAATCGGGTAAATATGTATTTGCTTATAAATTAAACTTAAAAGTAATTTTTCCATTTTCTATTTTCTATTTTTTAAAAAAAAAAGTTTATATAAAATAGGCAGTAGTAAGTTAGGCAAATAGTATACAATTTAAATAAATATAAACATTTACATTAAATAATACTAAGTAAATTTAATAACATTTTGCTAATAAATTTGAAAATCAAGTTAATGTTAAAAACTAATAAAACATTCACAAATAAAATTTTTGTTAAAAAAAAAAAACAAATATTCCTATATTAAAGGCCAGCCTTTTAACTTGTATTTGTAGATTTGTGAATTGTAGTATGTAGGTAGGTTGTAATTGAATACATCATAATGGTAGTTTTAAACTATCCAATATAAATTGGCATACAATGTTTAAAAGTGTACTTAACAAGTTGAGTTAAATGAGTTAGTAACTATGTGTAATGCAGTGTTATGGTCATTGTAGTGTCTTGTTTGTCGTCAGAATATTTAGTTTATTATTTTTGTTAGAATTATGTAAATTTATTAGTCATACCTATTATTCAATTAAATGTGAATTATGTTTCAGTGAAGTAGCCCATGTCTAATGATAACAACTTAAATATAAATTGTACTTGTTTTACCTATCAAAAATATTTGCTTTAGCAATACATTTATAATAAACTATAATATAGTATATTATTTTGAATATAAAACAAAGTACCTATGTAGGCACTTAATTATTTGGTACCTGCAGCCTTGGATTTGTTTTATACAACTATGTTAAATAAATTGTCAATCAATAAAGTTGTGTTAGGTATATGACTGTTTGAAACAAAATTCCATTGAACAAATTAAATCTAAAATTATGTGTTGTGATGGGTAATTTAAAATAAAATATTAAATATGAAATAATATAGTTAATTTGAATAATGTATGCACAATTTGTGTTTAAATGTCAATAAGTACCTAGGTATTATAGTCACAACTTACAAGACAGTTTTTGTTAAGTTTCAGTGGTCACAATATTAATTTGGTAAATACTAAATAATAACAGTAAGTAAGTTTTAATATTTAAGATGTTTTAAATAATATATAATTATTAAATAAAACAGTGCAATTTGTTTTTGATATTATAATATGTTATATAATCATGATGTTTTTATTTTTTCCAATGTAATGTTTTCGTTATTTAAGTACCTGAAGTACCTAGCTTGATGTAATGTCTTTTAAACAATTTTTACAGTTAAACAGTTGTATAAAGTCAAAGTGTATTATATAGATACATCAATGTATCTTATGTTGTACAGTTTTCCAATAAAATATAAGTAAAAATAGCACTGTTAGTTGTTTTATGAAGTTAGGTCGTCAAGATGGAGTTATAGAGGTTAAACATAGTCTTCCTTGCTGCCAGTGTAAAATGAAAAAAAATAAACAGATATACACGTTGTATCGCAAACCTTGAATGCCTGTGCCTAAGTTACTTATTATTTTTAAGAACATTTGAAAACTTAAAAATATAATATCATAAAGGTATGCTCAGTCAGTAGACATTGTTTAAGCAAGTAATATTGTTTGATAGAGTCATAGAGATAAAATTTGTTTGTACTGTTTTATCCAAAAACATAAACATGTATAATATGTAAATGTTTTTTTCATTATAGTCAATGATTGTTAAAATATTACAAATTCTTATAAATTTATTATTTTTATTGCTAGGTATTTTTGTTATTTTCTATTTTCAGACTAAAGTTATAGCATAGACTTCAATATGTCTATGATCTACAAATAGTCATATAGATCAAAAAGCAAATATTATTTGAATCAGTAGAGACTTCAGTTGTATATAGTTAAAACTAAGTTATTACTAATTAAGTAGTTTTGTTGTAAATATTATTATCCCATTTTCATATTAAGTAATCAAGTTAAGTTAGGTTATGAGTACATACTTGTATCATATAACAAACTATGTAGAAATTGCATGTACTACTGTACTAGTATGTACCTATGTTAGTTTGTGTCTATAAATCAATGTATGTATTTAATGTTTATGTAAGTAAGTATGTATGTATGTATGTATATATGTATGTATGTATGTAAATGTAGTATGTATGTATACATTGGTACACCAATGCATGTTGAAGGTATTTATGTTTGTATGTATAGTTCTATGTAGGTATAAATTAATTAATGTATATTATACTTATATATATTTTTTGTGTATTGTGTGTAGGTATGTCAGTTGTATGTAGGTAAAAATGCATCAATGTACCCATGTACTTACCTAGGTAGTAGGTATATATTATGTTTGTATGTTTGTATGTTTGTATANTATGTATGTATCATGTATGTATGTATGTATGTAGGTATGTATGTATGTATGTATGTATGTATCGCAGAGGCTCAGCCAAAATTTTTTTATGGGGATGGTTAAATATTTTTAACTTGAGTTATTGAAAATCAAAAACAACAAAAAAATTAATAAACACTTTTAATAATATTTTTTTTAACTGAAATATTCTATTATAGAACTAATAACAAAAAATACCTATATTAGTTAAATACCTAATTAAAATGTGTAAGATAATTTTTATATTTAAATTTAAATATTTCAAAACAATATGAAAAATACGAACAATAGGGGCCTTAAACAATAGCACCTTTAGCTCCACCTTAGTTTCACAACTGTATGTATGTACATAGGTATGTAAGTGGCCAGTGCCCAGTAGGTATATACTATATAGGTATGTCGTATGTATGTATGCAATGCACATATTTATGCAGAATTATAGTTATATGTAGGTATATATGAATTAACGATGCACTTATATGTTATGTTTGTATGTATATATATATGGTTGTATATATGTTGTATGTATAAATGTATCAAATTCAGGTGCCTTTGTTTGTGTTATGTATGTTTATGTTTGTTTTGTGTCAACGTATGTTATTATACTTAGGTAGGTATACCCTGTGATCGAAGTGGCTCAAAATAAGTGGAGGGATGCCTCAACTTTTATATTATTGTTTATATCACGCATATATTATACCTATGCCTATATAAATGGAGGGATGACAAATGTAGATTATAATAAGCGGTGGGTCGGTGGGATGCTATCCCCCCGTATCCCCCCACCTCGACCACTGGGTATACCAAGTCATAGTTAATTAATTATTATTCATCTTTTAAGTATTATTACATAGGTATTCAAATAAAAGTGTAATAAACAATAATAATTATTTGGTACTTATGGTATACTTGTTAGGTAGGTGTTATATGTATATTTGTGATTTGTATTATTTAGTTATCCATGACAAAAATCAATAGTTTTAGCTAATTTAATACTTAATAGTAAAATGTTTGTTGTTTTACCTAATTTTATATATATTTATATTTTATGTTTATAGTTATTGTTAAATGTTAAGTTTAATTTTTAGACTGAAGTAGGTAGTTACATAGTTTATGGTAGGTACTCTATTAACCTGGGACCTGTCTATTAATTGTCTTAATAGGTAGAAGGTACCTATATAAAAAACGTATAAATTCGTCAGTTTTTCAGTCGAATTGATTTGAGTTGAGTTAATTGATAATTTTGATTACATTTAATAGTCGAGTTATATATGTGTAAGTGTTGTTTTAGTTTTATCAGAGCTAACTTCTTTTATTAATAATTTCCTTGAAGGAATAGTCAATACTAGTTTGTACTGACGTTAATTCAACAAACATAGGTAGTAAATTGGTAATTAAAAAGTTATTATTGTTATTTATACAGCTATACCTACATTTTATTTAATTTTTAGTTAAAATAAAAATGTCTGATGTAAGTTATATAATAGTAATAACCTACATCTGTCATCTACTACTGTAGATACTAGATAGGTACTTACACACACAATTCTTATAATGTTTTTATTTGTTAAATCAAAATTTGAAGTATTTGAATTTCAAATAGGTAGGTACTTAAAATGAAATAATCGTACAATTTTGTTAAAATATTTGTTTTACATATTACATGTATAACCTAATCATAGGTATAGGTAGTTAACAGCATAGTATAAGTGTAGTAGGTATCTGGGTAAAGTTATATTAGGTAGGTATGTCTCATGTCTAGGTTCTATATTATTTTAGTATCTTGTAGTTGTAAGTATTGATGTATTGTCTTAGGTTAACACTACTTATTTTATAGCCATTATAAGTTATAATCTGGCAACCTATATTTTATAACAAAATAGGTACCTACCTAGGTAATAAGGTAAAGTAAATTATGACCATTAAAATAAGTAACTGTTTTTTTAAGGTTATGTTTCTGAGTTAAAGCTGTAAGTTTAGTTGTTAGGTAGATATATTTCATGTTTTACTTTGAATTGATTGTACCTATTGTATAATATTAAGAATAAAACTTGAGTTGCCATTAAAAAACCTTTTAACCCAACTCTGAAGCATGCATTAAATGATGATAATACTCTAAGTTATAGCTTGTACCTATGTGGCTATGGAATACCTATATGGACTAAATTTCTGTCATACTTCATTTATTTTTATTATTTTAAAATAGGTATGTTATAATTTTTGTATTTGATTTTATTTTTAATATCTAGTATGTGAATAATTCAATGCTGTCCATTTGCATAAGTATCTATATAGGTAGGTACTATAAATAGAACGTAGATAGTTATTATTATAGCTTGGTTAGATTAGGTCAAAAGTGTAGGTAATAATATTATGTTTGTTGTTAGGTAGGTACTAAGTAGAAACTAGTAGGTGTCAACTTCATAATTTATAATTGTATGGTATGATATAAATAATAAACTAGGTATGATGTTTGTTTGTTGTTACTTGTTAGTAAGGTACCTACTTGACTACTTGTCACAGCATGGCGTAGACTAGGGTAATATAATGTGTTGAACAGTTTGTCTTTGTCTGTCAGTTAAAGTTAAATTTTTATATCTAGGTTTTAGGTATATAATAATGTGTACCTATATATTAAAAATGTGTGTTTCGTTGTGTTTATTTTATTAGACTGTTAATTTATAGAGTTCTTAACATTTCGTCAAGTAATAAATAATAATCATATATTGTTATATTTCTGTAAAGTAGGTAGGTACAGAGTTTGTTGTTAAGCATAGAATATTTAAATACCTACATTTGAGTTTAGTATGTTTTTTATTTGTATGTCAAATTGAGTTTTAAATAATAATAATTATATACTATATAATAAAAATAATTTATATAAATCTTAATAATGTAGTACCTGTGTACTAATAACAATAATAATTGAAACATTAATTGATAAATTTTTTTTCAATTTCAATATTAATCACAATATGAAGGTAGATTGTTGTCGATTTAATTTAGTAACTGTGGCAGTTTTATATTAATATCTCACTGTCAGATAGTAAATATTTAGATTCATAAATATTATATCATAATGTTATAATTTATAATTATTTATTATAGTTAATACTAAATAGGTATAGTAATGTTTGTGTTTTTGTCTATGTTGTAAAATGTAGTTAGGTTATATACGTAGGTAGCTGTGTATATTTCATATAAATATAATTATTAACAAGGCGAATTATTAATTATTTTATCAATAAATATTCAATAGTTCGAAAAATATCAACGGTTTTGAAATTACCTCAGTTTATGTGAAAAATTATCACCATTAACATTTTTTTGACGCTGCAAATGAGTGTTTAATATTTAAATTTTTAAAAAGTTTCTGTACATTTTGAATGTAATTTCATCATCATTAGCCGTAAAATCTGTTATGAATGTTTAAACTTAGAATAATTGGTTGTGATATGTATATGTGTGTTTATTTCGTTCAGTGTATGTCGCTGTGCATTAGTCAAAGAACTTTCGTAGTTATAGAGTCGTATAAGTATAGTGTATCTCAGTGTCTGGTATACGTTTTTGTAATGTTTGTATTCTTTTGCTCGATGCCTCGATGTCTACGTGATGAATGTAAAAAATAGGCTACACCGAAAAATAATCACTTGTTAAATCAAGCAGTAAACATTATTGATTTGACAATGTTCTTGTTAATCTCGAACAAACAATATTATTGTTTTATCAATTATGCTATAGCAAATTGTTAAAACATAGTAGGTACTTAAATGTTGTGATGTTTATAATATGTGCACATATTATTAAGGTGGTTTTTATTTGTACGAAATTCCCAAAATTATAAATCTTTTAATCGAGATTTACATTATGGACAAGAACAACTGTAATCAATGTGTTTGGTACATTTTTTAGGTGAGTTAATGAATGAAGCCCGCCACATATGATACTTAGGTACTAACGGGAAAGTCTGAGCAGACAATGGTACAATGAGTTAAAAAATTGACTCATTGAAATATTATAATAGGTTGGATACGCGAAATGTATATTAATTTTTATATGTAATACGTATGTATTATATACCATATAAGTATATTTTAAATTGATAAAAATGGCTCATGTGGAAATCTACTTGCACATGTTAATGACCTTGCGACCCACTTTCTAAGTTTTCATTTTTGCGTTGTACCTATACCCGGTTGGAAAGAGGAACTGGGATCTAAGTGAAAGCCCAAAGTGAAATTTCAAAGTCAGTAAATTAACATTGACGTGTGTGTAGATGAACTACCGAATTCTACATTTCTATGTATATAGGCGTTATGTCATAACACGTATAACTATATAGTTGTGTTATAATGTTGTTAATCTGTATACATTTATAATATATAAACAGAGCAGGCTCACATAGTCATATCCCTATTTTCCTTTAACAAAATGCATTTAATTATTTTTTTTAAATTTTAATAATACTTTTTTTTAAATTAAAACCTCCATTTTTACTATTAATTGTTCAGTAGATAGGTACTTTTTTTTTAAAAAAAGTAATGATATATTATTTAAATCGATATATTCAAATAAGTTAAGTTTTTAAATTATTAAAGTATATTATTAACTGTACTAGATAAAGATAAATAGGTAATAGCTCGTAATGATGATCTTACAAAAAATATAAAATATATATAATAATTAGTCCAGTATTAATTATATACATAAATTGTATTAGGTAACTAAAAAATATTAATAAATTAATATAATTTTAAAATTATTATATTATTAATTACATAGTCACTTAAAATTTTATAGTTAAATGGTGATTCTCATTTAGAAAAAAAAGCTTGTATAGTAATTAGCAACACTGTTTATTAGATAAGCATAACAAATCTAAAGAATTGCAAATATGGTATTTGGGTAAGTAAACTTAAAATATAATATTAAGAATATAGGAGAATATTATTACTTTAAATTTAGGATATTCAAATAATTTAATTACTAAAGAAAAAAACGTTAAATGTAGGTGATTATGCTTATTGCTTGATGAATCACCTTTTTGGGACATACTGCGTGTATCGAATAAGTTGTAAATGTGATCGTCTTATACTAATTATAACATACCTATATAATAGTCGTACCGGTAATGTTTCTAAAGTTATACGTAAAAGTGCATGTAAATTATGCAGTAAATTGTACATTTAATCGTTATAGTATAGTCTAGTTTATAGTGATAATGTCCATTATAAATGAGTTTAAAATAGTTCTGGGCGCAGTCGTTGATTCCGTATATATAGGTAAAATGTTGAACATAAATATAGTATAAATATCCATAAAATAATTGGTGTGATTAATTATTTTGGTTATTTTATGTATTTAATATGCAAAACTGTGAAGTTATATATAGTTATATATTTATATTTAATTCATGTGTAGTGTATATACGTCAAGTGCTTAAGTATATGGTCATACAATATTGTATAGGTATCAGGTATGTTTAAATTGAGACTTACATTTGAATTGTTGTATTTAAAGTTAAATTTATAGGTACAATATGGTTTTAAATACTATAGTCATGTAAAACTATTCTTGTCATAACAGTATGTATAGTCGTATAGATGTAAAATCTAATTAAAGTAGGTAATAGTACATAATAAAAGTCATTAAGTTAGGTATAATCGTATAAGCTGTATAGTGTATATGTATATAAAAAATTGACTTTATCTGTATACATTAATCTATACAGACAAATTTTAGTATAGGTATAAAAGTCATCAACACAATATGTTTAAACAAATATTTATTTATTTATACAGCAAGTAGGTACGTATAAAGTAACTAATATATCTGCTATGTGCAATTACGTTAGTAGACATTATTTTCTTCTAAAATAAAAATCCGTATGTTTCATATATTGATTAGTAATGTTCATGTACAAACGTATTAAGTAAATGTAAAAGTTAAATATTGTATATTTATAATACTCTATACTATAGTAGGTACACAGTTCCAAAGAAAAATCATTGTTGTATGTTGTTAGTATAGTAGTTAAGTCGTATGTTTACTTATGCTGTAGAACTAAAAATAGGAAATAATTTAAGTATATTGGTTATAACAGTATAGTAGGTATGTATTATAAATAGTTTATGAAAAATAATAAATTGATATTTCAACTATGTATTTTTTTCAACAAAAAGTTAATTTCTGGCCTTGCAGTTTTAAAAGTTCCACGGTGGTGTTTTTGTTAAACAACATTTTAGATAAAAACCATCGGGAAAAAAAATATAAGGATCGCAAAAAATTATTTTATCACAGCCATGTTTTAAAAAAAAAAAAAAAACAATAATTTATCTACATGTGCACCTTAGCAAGTGACTTTAAGATACACTATCCTTAGCAAGTGACTTTAAGATACACTATAGCTACACGTTTTTGATATAAATTATATATTATTATGTTTAAATATAGTAAAATTTCATTACATAATTTAAAATAATGTAGTTTTATATTTTTAAATCCGTAATTAATTGATTAACTAAAAATATTAATCGAATAAATAAGTTATTTACAATATAGTAGAATTAGCTATCGAAAATATCGTAGTTGTTGACTATTTTTTCTTTTGTACAAAGCAATATTAAACTGAAGTACCTCGTCATGTATAAATCGATGATCAATATAAGAGCGAAATATTACATACCTTCATAATATGATGTCCATATTATATACATCATATATATATATATATATATATATATATATTATATTATTCGAACAATTTATTAAAAAATAAAATGAGTAATGTTTGTTTTTGAGAATATATGAAAATCCCATTTGGTCCACATAGTATAGTGTGCAGCTAAAGGACTTAGCGAGACTGTTGCAATTTCCAGGGCGTTTCAAAACTGTAAAACAAAATCAACATTTAACAACACATATAAAACTCAAAGCACTTTTGTTATAATGACTATAAAAAATTCACACCGTGAGTTCGCGACCAGTATCTGCAGTAAACAATATATTATTATTTAGTTTAATTAGTATTTACGTCCAATAACCATTTATTGTTATTATTATAAATGATAATTAGGACAATATACTAATCTTAACTGAGCAGCTGCCGTGACCGCCGCAGCGTCGATGAATGGTGACGACTGAATGCGAAGGCAAACCCACCCGCTGGTGTTTTATATACATGCTAATTTCGTATACGCATTTTTTTCCTCATTATTTTCTTATTTGTCGTCTTTCGTTTTAACGAGCGATGACGGAAGAAAGCAGAGAAATCGTGAAACGTCAAATTTCACACCCGTCAAGACACCAAAAGAAGAGAGGAGAGAGAGAGGGAGATAGAAGAAAGAAAATTAATGGATATATTATATCACATAGTGCACACCAATGCGTAAACATTGAAAAAAGTGTGCGCTTCTGATTTCACTCTGATAATATGATAAACAAAGTATGTGCGAACCCAAAGAACTTTAAACAAATATTGCATACACACACACACACACACGCGCTCGCGTACCTGCCTACCCACGAATATAGAGAACACAAAATACGTAGTATGTTGACGTAGTGTCTTAAATATAATATTGTGCAGGTAGAAATATAGTTGGTAGAGAAAGTCAATAGAACGCGGCCCAGATGAAAATCTAATACCTTTTATGCGTTTTTTTAGAACTATGGTTTTATATCGAGTATAATACTGTAGCATTATGACAATGACACTATGTAAATAGAGAGATAAAATTCTATGAAAACTACAGATTTTGACGATTTGAAACGGTTTCACATAAGTACGATGTACTTGTGTATTATATAAATAATGCAGTAGCATACAAAATTGGTTAATTTAAAACGGTTCACTAAAACTTAATGGACCAATCATGGACCATTAAATCATATTTAAAATAATGTACTATTTTAGATTTATTATATTCATTAAATGATCAGTTATTGTCTATGTCACTCGGAACTCAATATTAATGCAACATTGTATAGTTCACTAGTAAAACAAAATGAAAGCTAAGCTTGTATCGGGAAAGTTTTTATAACACTACATTACACTAAATATTTATGATTGAAACATAATTGTAATCTGGTTGCTGATGTTAGTATAATTTCTTAAATGTTAAACACAGTTTGAATTATAGGTAACGAAAATCTGCAAATGTATCTATGGCCCTATGGCCGAGGAGTAGTGATCACAATCATTTACAATATCTCCACATAATAATGTGATGTTCATAAAAACATATTATACTTTTATATATACTCTTAATCAAATAATATTCCGATTTGTGACATTTCAATATTTGATATGCATAAAATATGTAACTGCTATTATATTATTTTAATACACATTTTTATAATGTGAATATTTCTTTCTCATCACGCATATATGGTTTATATAGTCACATGTATACAAACAGTGCTAGGATTAGGGCTTGAGTGTGAGCTTATATCAAAGAATCTAACAAAGAGTAAATAAAGGTACCTACATAATACTTATAATATGCATCTATATATTATATATATCCATTTATATTCTATCTTCGCATTAGAAACTAAAGAGAAACGATTTTAAATAAAAAAAAAAGGAAAAGAAAAACGGTCAAGCAGCATTGCATCTTCGACGGATTATGTCATGTATGTATTTATCTGCATATTATTACTGTGGGAATTTTATTTATTTTTTAAACTTGCCCGGTAACGATGGCGGACTTTCTCTCACCGCAACTGTGTTTGCGTATAGGTAGGCAGGTAAGCATGTGTCTATTTGATATACGCTCCAGTTGACGAATAAATAATAACCGTATATACGTTTTATATACATATATATATAGACACTGCAGCAGCCGAACAGCAAACGGACCGGCGCCGCGCGCGATATGCGCTCTCGAGGCGTGACATTCGCGAGATTTTTAATTGATATTCAAATGAGCCGTGAAAGTTGAAATCGTTAACCAGCGCGCGTTCAAATCGTTTTGATGACGACGGGTGGCGGACGCACGCACGAAATATAAATGATCTAAAAATCATTTAACGGTGACATTATTATATCGTAACTTTCTATTATACTCGTGCACGCGTGTTATTTATATAGACGGCCACCATCATCCGGTTGTTCGGGATAATATTATATATATACATATATATTGTAAACGTGCTACTGCTGTTGTAGACGACGACGAATTTTCTGTTGGTTTTCCGTGTTGGATTTTCACGTCAATATAGAAAAGACGTTCGTAATTGCCTTTCACTCTTAACTTTATAACCCGTAGAAATTTTTTTTCTTTTTCTCTTAACGACCGTCGTTATTCAATACATCATATATTCCTATAAACGCATATTATGTATAATATATATACATATATATACATGTATATAGGTATTTGTATGTGTTATGTGCTGTGTATGTGGATGTGCATTATACATAACGCCATTAGGCGTGGGTACTGGTCGTTGATTTTCCACAATTAACAATAATATATCTGAACGATAAGTGTTAATTTAATGCGTGGAAACCAAACAGCGTGTATATAGAAATGTGCGAACACTTTCAAAACTATGGTAAATGTTTTATAACAATTGTTGCAAATTAACCAAAAAAATAAATGTATATTTAATCGGTTAGAAAAAGAAATGTTTATTTTTTACCATTGTGTTTTTTTTTGTTTTCATTTGGTAAGAGATTTTTTTAGTTTCAACGGATTTTTGACAATGAAAAAATCTATATATAATAATATTTATAGAACGAACATACACTAAAATTGCACATTGACAAAATCTATTTATTTTTAAAAAATAAATTTATAAATTAAGAAAAAAAAATATATTTGATATCGATGGATCCCCCGACTTACGGCTCAGGAATGCTAAGTAATATAATATTTTGGAATCCATTTCAAAAAAAAAATCAATTTGTTTTCTCAGAGCACAACTACTCACAAGTATAATATTATCATCATTGTTTAGTACTACAACTAAGTCAATGGAACTCACGGATGCACATAAAATGCCTATACAAAACGCCGTCTTAATATATTTTTAGCGGCGGCATAAAACACGAAGGTAGGTACCCGCAAGTACACAAAAACGCAGACGACTCGGATTGGTTGGTCAGAGTTACCAGTTAACGAAATAAAAATAAATTAACGGTAGCAATAATATTGACTGTAGATTTTTCCGTTTTATTATTTTAATATGTTTTTATTCTATTTTGGTGCGACGCAAGTAAAGGCATGATTTTTTTTATGCAAACAATTAAGTAAAACATTTATTTACGCGTACTGCAGCATTTGAAAGGTACGTGAAATTTATTATGCACATGCAAAATTATTTAAAAATTATATAAAATATATTTATATGCATATACAGGTCTCGGATAATGGTATGTATTTATATATATATAATTTATAGATAAACGAAAATATCAAACCTCATGCTCGCCCCGCCGCCGGAAACCGCGTTGCGGGTCGCTGAGGTGCTGCCTCCGTCGTTGGACCCAAATCGGCGGCTGTGGCGGCGGACGGTGGTGGTGCGTTACTGCAGGTCTGTCGTCGCTGTTGCTGCCGCAGCGGCGTGCACGACGGTCATTGCGATTTTTTCCTGTGCAGCTTGTCGTTCTGCTTCATCGTCGAAATGGCGTTCACCGAGCCGAACAGTATTTTGGCTGTGACCTGGACGCGTCGTGGCTGCGCTGCCGGACCGTCGCCGGCACCACCGCCCCCACTGCCTGCCGACGACGGACCGTAACCGCCGCACGCGCCGTTCAGGCACTTGGTGGGACCGTTGTTGTTCACGTCGCCGCCCGTCGACCGGGTCGGGGAACCGTCCGGCACCCTGGTCTTGGGGGAACCTTTGGATATCTAAATTCGTAAACAAACCATAACGAAATGAATCAATAAACGTGGTTAACGATCGCGAAATACACGTATGTGCGTGAATATCGCGCTGAAAGCCTGAAAACATTAAATTATCGCACGTAGCCTCCACTAAGGAATATATCATGATATAGGTCCTGTAGTTTTCAGATGCGTTCCCGGAGAAATCCTTAAACATTCGTCCAGCTTTATTTAAATGTTTCGTATTGTTTTATACTGTTGTCACGCCACTCACGCGGTACCTATATAATATATGTGACTAAATCGCCCTCATTGCACGACATACAAATAAATTCGTAAAACTACGTAATTCCTAAACGTTTTCATGTGAAACTTATAATGAATACCATGTCGTTAAATTGTATCACTGGGGGTGACTTTCCCTATTAAGCGATTCACGTTACGAATATATGAAATATGTATACTTTGATAATATAATAAGATAGACGAAACACAAAAATACCTTACTCGAATATAATAATATAATCTCTGCACACCGTTGAAAAAAATTGTAGTTTTAAAGGGCGCACATTTCGGAAAATCGACATATAGTAATATTATAATCATTTATCACGAACCAATGGGCTCGAATGTGCCACAAACGAAAGCCGACCCGTTTGTTTTTGCTCAAATACAAAACAGTGTTTTTGACCCCGCGCTACGGAGAAAGCCGTCATCGTACACGTCGTATAAATTCAGTATATACATATATATACAGCACGATCAAACGCCCCTGGGGCATTTATAAATCTTGTCCTCCTGCACACGTTTAGGTAAAAAAGTATGTGTGAGTAAAATGTGTGCGTGTGCGTGTGCGTCTATTTGTACAGCTCTCGACCGACGTGCGGGGACGACCGGAAAGGTATATTATTAGTATAGGTGTTATATTATTATACTTTACCGAGTATTTAGCGCCCCACAATGACCGAGACACGCGTTCACAAACTATATAGGTACCTAAGTAATAATATAATTTTCGATTTGTCAATTATCAACTAAACACGACTCCAACTGCAGATATTTTGGTAATAATACCGTGGTCAACCTGTAGTCCAAACAGGATTTAAACAATAAATTTAAAAAAAAACGTCATCCTCTACGATTGACAGTAGAAACTAGAAACCGCTTTACAGACAGTCGATAATGAGTGTGTTATCCTATAATAATATTATAACTATTTATAAGTTATATTTCCTTGGGGCATTAAATAAATAAAAGTATGCACTAAGCATGTTCAACCCTATTTTTACTTTTAACCATGAATTTATTTAAATTTTAATGTTTGAAGATTGTATATTATATTGTAGTATATGTAAGTATATCTACCTACTTATAAGGAACAATTTTTTAAACTATTATAGATTTTTATACCATTTCAAGAGAGTCCTATGGCGATATAAACTTCTTTTTTTCTAATAAGAATCAAAATTTTTCATCAGATGAATATTTTGAAATTGTAATGTATATGAATCGAAATTCAAACGCGTATTTTCTTAAGTTGAATTGTTGTGTTTTCAGGATATTATGAAAATGAGAGGGAAGGCGATAATGATTTGTAAACTATAATATAATGAATAACATTAATATTAAGAGGTTGATTTTCATTTGATACAACGAAATTTGCATCGCTGCGAGGTACTCCTTATTAAATGGGTATAAAAAAATTATAAATAATTGATAAATATTATATGATCCCTGCATCTTAATGATATTTAAAATTTTCTAATCAAAATTTGAATAAATCCGTAATTAAAAGAAAAAAATTAGGGTAAGCATGCTTGATCGTACTGTATACATATCTAGACATCTAGTTCTAATATAACATCATTTATATAATATGATACCACAAACGAAAATCACCCGACGCAAATCGTTTAAAGCATATATTATAATATATAATGTAGGTAACACGTTCGACAAATAAGGTCATCGTCAAACGTTTTGAACGCATACGATGTTTTTAATTATTATGCTAGTTATGCTACAATGCTTACTATTATTATGTGGTTGACGGTTGTGGTATATATCATTTCTAAATCATATTTTCATTCCTTGATTCTACACAATATTATAATATTTTATTAAATATTATGACGGTTTTGATAAATAAATATATAAAGGCGCGACAAGTTATTCGTTTATATCGTCAGAGCTGCAGCACGAATCGGGCCAAGGATTTTAAACGAGACTACGAAAGTGCCTACTCATCTACCTATATCTACTCTCCTCTTACACAGTCTATGATTTTCATCAGTTTTTAACGTGTGACCGTATATAATAAGCGTTTACGTGTATAAAGTTAAATGCGCGTAATCCTCATCAGTAGTGTATATAAGTGACAAGGCTTTTATTAATACTTCGTATAGTTATTATTATACCCTCAGAATAATGTGGAAATTATTACATTAAAACTTTTTTATAGCAATTACAGCAGATATATTATTGAAACGCACATAAGTTCTGAAAACAAAATATCAGAACCGATAACAATTTTATAAAATTATTTCTAAGACGAAACCGGAAGATTTGGCAATTTCAAGCTGAATTTATATAATTTAATTTTTGTCACGTATTGGAAAATATTAAAAAAAATAATAATAACTAGGCCATATACTTACTTATAACGTATATAAACCTATATTGAACATTATATAGACGTCAGCGGAGGTGTCTTTTAAATTTTGTTGAATTTTATACGAATACTTTTATGCGCAGACCACAAACCCTGAATAGAATTTATCAGTGGCGTAGCTAACAGGTAGGCTTGGTAGGCCCTGCCCTACCCACTTTTCTCCAAAAATGAATGTTTTATATCATGTTTTTTATTTAATAAAAATATTAATTGATAATCCTTATTCCATCAAAATATCGGGCCTACCCAAGAAAAATTGTCTAGCTACGTCACTGGGATTTATCCAATTTCAGGCCAGACAATTTTAAAAAAAGTGGGCCTATTGTGGTATTGGATTTTATAAATACGCTAACGTACCTTAAATATACCTTGTGCGGTTTAAATGACGTCGCAGATAGACGCACTCGGCAAACACTTTGCTTGGATATATTATAAATATAATACCTAAATATATATTTCGTGCTATTCGCATTTTTCGGTTTTTACTCACCATTTGTACGATCGTGGAAGCGTTGTGTGGACGAGTTATTGGATCGGGTGACGTCAAACCGTTTTCATCGGTGATGAACCAGATCCGAATCGCGTGATGACGGTGGCTGCTTCTATAGTTCTATATAACACAGCGGTATGGTGACGCGCGCGCGTTGGCGTCTAAAAACGGAAAATATACCACCGCAAACGATTACAATTAACGTTTTCGGGCGTTACGTGACGGGAAACGCGCGCGGACGCAAAACGATGTTATTGTGTGCAGACGATTTTTTGTCGTGAACGTGACCCAGTTGTATACACGCGTGACCCGGGCCGGTACTACTGCAGTACAGTTTAACGATGGCCGTCTCGTATTTTTTAAATTATAAATATGTGACGACAATTTTCGCCTTTTATTTTTATTCGATCCGGTGACACTCAGACCTCTTTTATATTCGATAATAAATGGTATATTAAATTATATGATTTAATATTTGTATCGACTCAGCGACAACGGAACACGTGATGGTGGTCGACGACGGCAGCAGTGCAGGCGGTCGGCCGTATTGGCATGTCGCGCGCGAGTACCGCGGTCTTATACGACGACGACGATCTGGAGGGCGGCGGCGAGCGATCGAGCGATCTATAGTGGTTGGCTGGTGAGCGGTGCGCGCGCGCGTGTTTGTGCGTTAGCTGACGCGCGTGTAATGCGTGTAAGAGCGGTGGACGCGGACCACGAAAATAATAATGAAAAAAAAAAAAATCCTCTCGGCGGCGGCGGCGGCGGCGATAAAGAGTGGGACGGCGACGACGATGACGACGTCGACGAAGATGAGGAGAGCGAGTGAACGCATATTATATATAGCACATATATACCCGTATAATAATAATAATAATAATATAATATGATCGTGGACGGCGCGCGGCGGGCCGGAGGCGCCTACATAACGCGCCGGGTGGGGGCGGGCGTCCAGCGCGGGGGCCCCGTCCGCTACCGAAATCGCGAAAACGTATCGAGGCCCTCTGCCCCGCGGCCACAGCGAGCGATATGTGTGCTAATGAGAAAGAGAGAGGACACCGCCGCCGCCGCGCGCTCGCGATCGACAGTCACGACGACGATAATATGACGACGGACGCGATGGCGGTGGACGGTGGTTCGTCGCGTACGTATCATATTGTTATTATATATACCTGTATAATATAATATATCCAATGCGTTGTGCACACATGCGATCGTAATCGTCTCTCGGCGCGAGCCAGCGAAAACGTGTCTCACGAGGACGCCCACTCTTCCGCCTCGCCGGCACGACGAGGCACCTCACGCACCGCGGGCCAGGGCACCACCGCGCCGTAGTCCTCGCCCGGAGAGATTTCACTATGGAACAACAACAATAATGTTATACCCACGTACGGGTATATAACTATATAATAACTATTATAATGTGTACACGAGTACAACTGCACAGGAGGTCGTCGTCGGAACGAAATAGATAGTGCGTCGAGATATCGGAAGTCCGTCCGCCGTCACTTCCGGGCCGCGATGTTATAAAAATAGAGGACGCGTATAATAGCGGGAGTCGCGCTGCTCAAGGGTCACTGTCCCGCGGCGGCGGGACACGCGCGAACGATAATAATAATAATATATATTTTAATATACACGTCATATTATTATTATTATTATAATGTGGGTACCTATATAATATTATACCTACGTGTTGCTGGCAGGCCCCTCTCGCCGTTCCACATAATTCGGCGACGATTAAACTTCCTATACGCATTATTATATTATATAGGTAGATACTCAAATATCACCGTAATAATTATACTACCAGGTATACGAATATTAAGAATTTCATAAGGGGAGATTCACGGAGCAAGTGTGATTTACAGTTTAACACCTTTTTTTCGTTTAACAATGTATTTATTCAAATTCTGATTGTTGGAATTTTTGAGTATACTTAAGGACTATATTTTCAAGTAATAAAGAATTATTCAGTTCTCTTGGTAAAAACAGTTAATCAGATGACTATTTTTTAAATTTTTATGGATGTAAATCGAGATATGAGAGAGTCATTTTTGAGCTATTTAACTTTGTATACCTCTACTACGAGTAATCACAACGATCCGTGATTATTTTTGGTTCATGAGATATGGATTATATCTATAATATATATCTATATTATTCTTGTAGTATAAACATTTTAATAACTCGGAAATTACTCGTTCAAATTTTGATTTAGATACCTACATCAACATTACAAAAAAAAAAATCGTTTGCTTAACAATTTACAGTTAAAAATGTTGTTTCTTATTTGAAAAAAGAAGTTTGTACGCCACATGACAATGCTCAAATAAAGAGGAACTTAGTATCTATATAAAAAATCTAAATAATTGGAAACATAATAGTATGGTATGTATGGTATAAATATGACCATTACAAAAGGAAAAAATGGATGTGAGTATGGTAGGTGAACTCAGTGTATACAGAGCTGTTATATATAGATATACAACTTAAAGTGTATGTACGTTCCCTTTCCTTTCTCTCAGTATGGTTAGTCGATTGACTGTAACTTTTTAATAAATTCTGTCGTTGTTGGTGACAATGGCCGATTGAACGACTATCATTGTGTTAATCCGTTTTTTATGTCTTATGTAGACACAATTGACACATATATCATCATGGAAAATATCATCGATTTGGTATACAAAATATTATACAATTTTATATAATATACTCATACATATTATTACACATAATATTATAGAAATATAATGGTACATCATTACTTATTAGTGCTCCCATTATATGCGCTTGTTACCAGTTATAGGAAATTTAAAAATGGATACCTATGTTTATGTAGGTTTAATGTATACATATAATATATGATTTTAAATGCGTCAAATGAAGACATCAGTAACTTCTACGAAACGTTTTAAGACCTGATGAGATTTAAACGTAATTTATATTAGTTAACATGTTCTTTATATTCGCAGTCTCACACCCTCGCACCTATACTCGACAGTTCGAGCGATGTTCGTTATTATATTAACTTAACTATAGTTATATGCGGCTTACATTGCTTACAATATACTTAAATTACTTACATTTAATACATGTACGCTTAGATGAGTATAGATAAGCTCATCATCGCGCCGCATACAAATTACTTATTAAATACAGGTGGCGTGATGTAGGCTGGGGAGTCATATAGTCATATCTATTTTTACTAGGTCGGGAGCCGAAACCGTTCGTAGTATATACAAAAAAAAAAAACAGTAAATACCAATCAACAAGCAGAAACGGGTATACTTATACCTATACGTGTGAGTTCGGTATGTATAAACACTATTATATTATCGTGAGCTCGTGAAATATTTCCCCAGACGATCGGCGCGATTAGTAATTTGGCCGGAATACATAATATGTCTAACATATTATTATTATACAAAAGATAACGTACCGATAAAATATTTTATTGCAGCTGGCCGAAAAATATATATAGTTAGTCTATAGTTCAACTATATAAGTACATTATAAGTTCTAAATGAATAATTAAAAACGTATGGACGGTTTTAATTTTTTCCCCGATGATACCCGATTTCCCGAGAGTCGTTTGAATTTGGTTTTGTTAGATATGTAGTTGATATGTCAAAACCCCAAAATAGTTAGGACTTGGCATTAGAAAAATAATACGTAATATTAATTTTTAAAGTTCCAAAATTGCGTATTTGTTTGTTGAACTTGAATAATTTTGTTCTATTATGCCGAGTAAGTATAATAAGTAACAATGTACATACGATAAAAATTGTACGCTTGTTCATACTAAATTGACAAATGTAAATGTTTTTAACAATTGACCGGTGAATTTGAACTCTGAACCGCTGTTGTTGGCTGACATCACATCCCCGAATAAATTATAATATTAA
The DNA here is from genome assembly GCA_009835225.1 of Aphis craccivora. Classification (NCBI taxonomy): domain Eukaryota; kingdom Metazoa; phylum Arthropoda; class Insecta; order Hemiptera; family Aphididae; genus Aphis; species Aphis craccivora. The sequence goes on along the minus strand of VUJU01000584.1, from coordinate 66,797 downwards.
TCACCTGCGTGTACGAACTCATGAGAAAAATGCACTCTACACAACGTTCAATCTACATATTAATATATATATATATATACGAGCGATTTGAAAGTATCTGGGTATCTGGATACTGGATAGACGGATAGTAGAAGATTATCCCTCCTCAGAGCTTAAAGTATCATTTTGAAATTGTTTTTCTTTATTATTGTTAAATAAATATTTCATCAATATTTTGATTTAAGTATAGATTTTTTTTTAATGCACTTTTTTGTGTGTGAAATTATTATGCCTATCCATGACAAATTTCTGATGTATCAACGCTCATGATACTGTGCATGTTTATTGTGTTCGAGCCACAAAAAAATGTATCATTTATGAGTTTATGACGTTTATTACAGGACGTTGTATTTATGTATATAATATTTAAATAATTGTTTGTATATTATACCATGCATGACTGCAGGAGATTGTGTTATAATTTATAATTATTGTATCTATTTACTTACAAATATCGTAACTTTTATATAATTTACGATTTACAAATAGGTATACCTAATTAAAAATGCTGAAGATTTTTTTTGTCTTCCAAATTGCATAATAGATAAGCTGAAAATATATAGAAACGTATTTAAACTGTGTGTGTTCATAAATTATACCGCCTAGCCCCGGAATAATTTGTTATTGTTTTGCTTGATAACAGAATCACTATTATTCTTATGGAAATGTTTTTTTTCGTTTAAAATTTTAATAAATTACGTTATTTACTTTTTACAACACTTCTTTTACTTAGCACGATTTAAGTTAAACAATTGAAATTGTATTATTATTAGTACTTGAATTAACCTTCGGTCAAAAATGCAATGAATGATCATACACGTGTAATTAACTAATATATAGAATGAATCTTGTAATAATTATACACCAGCCTTGTTCGACTAAAAGAAACACATTTAAATATAAATCTAATGAAATTATAACGTTTAAAAATACTATACATTATTATGTTTTTATCATACTTAAATTGACCTAATTTTGTATTCGAAATTATTATTATTATACATAATGTGTGCGTTTTTTTTTTTTTACTTATGAATAATTAATCATTATTCATTTGTTTAAAAAAAATTATAATATTGTAAGATGTGTGACCTCTCTCGTACTATTTGTGAAGTGATGTTTTTAAGACATTAAAACTTCAACTATACATAATATTATATAAAGCGTATAATATATGTCGTATACACAGGACATTGTTAATTTTATACGAGTATATTTTTTTAACGAATAATATGTGTATTTAAATATGTGTTCAAGTGCAAACAGTTAGAGCACTTGACTACTAAGTTAACGGGGTCGACTCTCACTCAAATAAAATATAGACTCGTGGGTACAACATAAAAAAAGCTTTCATTTAGTTATTTTTCTTTATTCAAATATAATTCTCATTCAATCCCAATAACCTAGACGACTCCGGTAGAACTTTATTCAGAACTATCTCGTATTCACTTGTAGTCTTATACACCCGTTGGCCGTTTTTGCATAACCTTATAAATTATATATTTATATTATAATTATTATTTATTGTATTTTAATTTTTATATAAACATAATATACTACTATATGTCTTACAGTCAATTATTGTGAATACGCTGTAAACAATGGACTTCCAAAGCATCAAATACTCTATGACCATACATGCACACTGGCATACTGCACACGAAGTCTCTATGCTATTATATATGTTCAATCATTTCATAGTTTCAAGAGTAAAAGTGAAGTTGATGACACGATTCCATTCACATTCACACACTCACGAATCCTACCTATACGTCATTATTATAACTAACACATCACACACACACATAATTCCAGGCTATTATAAGATTTATGTATGAATTTTCACTTTTGTTCGTCGACAGTATTATAGTATTTTTTCTTTCTTTCCGTATCCTTAAGCACGTTCGAATATTGTCGTGCATTTGTGTATACGTATATTCAATATATTATCGACTTGTTGCTGCAGCCTATAGCATAGCAGTGCGTACATATAATGTCTATACTCTATAACAAGATATATAATATGGTTTCGCCGAAACGGACACGACGTGATTCGAATACTATCGGAAAACCTATTTTTTACTTTAGTCATCATCATCATTATTATTATTGTCCAATATTAGTTTTTGATACAATCGTCTAGCGTTACTCACAAAACATATATCAGTATGCACGAATAATATACATATATATATATTATATATATATATAAATACAGAGTGAACGAGAGAGAAAGAATCATCATGTTCCAAATAAATTGTGATGTTATTTGTACCTATGGTATAAGTTCGGGCCGGTGCAGTGCAAGTCCGAGTCATTAGGTAAGTAGATCAGTGGGCTAGTGGGCCAAACTAGACGCGGTCCATTAGAATATAACACTGCCGAGGTACCATTCGTCCGGAATACAATATTATTATAATATAATGTCCGTGTGTGTATGTGTACAGTATAATGTTGTACGATGACGAGTTAGAAAGAAAGAAACGTTCACAAATTATTTTGGCCGGGTCGAGAAAAAAAAACAAACACGCCGGAAATTAAATTCAAAGAAGAACGAGAAAAACCGAACAATGTTGGCAGCATAGCGGTGTATATTATACAGAGCAAAGAAATAATGTATGTATATTATAATTTATAATATTTATGCATATGATGAGTTATCATCTGTTTATATAATATTTTGGTCGTTATACAAAATTAACAAGGTATAGAAAGTTAACCATTTTTGAGCAGTTAAATTATATTTGCGATATCTATGATATTTTAATATTAATAAAAAATTATACATCAAAACGTATTACAAGTATATAATATGTACCTAATATTATTTCATGAATCATTATTTATAAATTATAATATTATATTTTATAAGTACAGGAACCAGCTGTAATACCGTATATATTGTACACATTTAAACAGTCAGTGTGCGTACTGCAACATTGTACTTTGTGGCCTGTGGGTACCAACCTATGCCTACATTATGGTGTATGTATATACTATATTGTACATACATTTGACAGTTGACACATTAATATATAAAAAAATATATTATGCCTTGAAGAAGTACGAGTTGTGTGTGCGTCCGTTGTATATATCGCGAGTAAACCAGTTCCGACGGATCTGATAGGATCGGTGAGAGAGACAGAGAGAGAGAGGAGTCAAGGTTAGGCCGCGTGGACGTACTTTGAGAGACAGGCGTGCGCGGGGAAAGGGTCCGATAGTGAAGGGAGGTCGCGGTCACTACTGGGAAAGAGAGAGAGACTGAGAGAGAGGAGTAAGAGAAAGAGAAAAACAAAATGAAACTCACGCGTATACGATTTATTGGGCTGCGGCAGACGGTCGCGGAAAATGTTTCCCTTCAAAAATAACGCTCGCGGAATAAATATAATTTCTTGCAGGACATTGTGTTACACGCCATTATGAACGCTACGTATATTATTATAAACGCATATTATTATACTTTTATTCTCCGATAGTGGACCAAAAAAAATATATTATGTACTAGTTTAGCAATAACGACAGTTCGTGTTATGAGTGTATTTTATTTTCCTCCGACTGCAGAGATTATACGCTATAGGTACTAATGCTATACTAGTTACTGGTATGTATAATATAAAACTCTTACGAAGCGGTTCATTATGAAAAAAATACTAGTAAATCACTAGTCTTTACCGTTTAGTCTGATCATATATGTATATATAACATTATAACATGGTATAAATGTAAAACGATATTAGAAGGTTTAAAATTGACCGGAATTTTTCGAAAAATGCAGATGTCGGATCTTAGTTACAACCGAGTTGTCCGAGTACCTTATCTACCGCTAGCGATCGGCATTTATATACAGTGATAACACTATAAGTAATTTGCAGTATATGTTTGTACTCAGTATATACTATATAGTATATACCTATTATGATACGTACATCGTACAATATGTATAAACACTATAAATACAGGTGTCCAGGAGTGTATCATATAAATCAATGCATGTAGTATTTACCTCCATCGGTTACAATTATTATATAGATCCTAAAATTTTAAATTTGTTTTCCCAAGCATTATCTGTTCCGCTCCAATTTAGTAGACACAGAATACTTTGATTTTTGATAAATAATATAAAACTCTAATATCTGGATTATTTTATTTTATCGTATGAATTGAGTGCTCTGTATAATATAATAACACTCTAATTATTGTGTTAATGTAATGTAATAATAACAAAACGTAATAATGTACATAATAATAAAATGTATAAAAAAAAAATTCCCATTAATTTTTTTAAATTATTCCCCCTCCACCCTTCACATAGAAAAATGTCTGGAAACATGATCACACTCGTGTTAATAATTGGCAATCTCGAGTTGGTGAATATTAAATATATGTATCGATGTATATTATTAATTATTATAATATAGCCTTTGGGTACATATTGGTAGTTGGATACGTTTTGTCCGTTTTCGGTGTGACGCGAACTTGAACGGGTGTCGTGCCGGAAGTGGGCCAAGCACGCTTGGAAAACGGGTTTCGAAGAAGAAAAAAATGCACACACGCACGTGTGTGTATATAAATGAAAAGTGTATTATTTTATATACGTATATATTATGGATTATGGCGCTCGGCAGGTAGGTACGTTCGTTTTCTGTTTGCGGTAGGCTATAGTGGTTTTGAAACCAATGCCGAAGGAATACACATTATATTATTATAAATAATAAATAATATATATTATTAAGTATGTATATTGCAAATTATACTATATCACAGAAATATATAATTGCAGGAATAGTGTTTTTATAATAATAATAATAATAATGTAATATGGTACACTTATACTAAGCGGAAGGCATCGTCATATTAAATCGGGTGATCCATTCATTCATTATGCTCTATTCTATATATTATACAACATTTGTGCACGGTACGATTGCACTATAAAAGTAACAATAAAATTAGATGTAATATTCACAATGTGATTTTCGTGTGAAAATAATATATACACTATTCCGTGCTCTACGTGCAGTCAAGGTATGACGTATAACGTATAAATGTATAATTAATGACAAATGCATATTTCTCGATAATTCTTGATATATTATTATAGCTTGATATATTTATCATTTTATCAAACCTAATTAGTAATTACCTAACCCCGTTTAATTTTTCAGTACAATAAAAATAATATTCTAACACATACAAACACCTACCCTGCTCTAACTTGGTGAATTTTTATATTTTTGAAAAACAAAGATAAAAAACTATTACTTATAAAAATTAAAACTTAAACTGAGAATATTTTTTTTTTTAATGTATCTATGAAATTCAATAAGAAAACTTCTAATATAATACATTTGACATAAAGATATACTTTTTGGGGTGATAGATTGATATGAAAATTTTTGGACTAAATGAAACCTATTATAGTATAATGTTGATATAAATACAGTTGATATAAGGTTTATTTTTCTTAGTATATTTATAAGATAACTTATTTTATAATAATAATAATATAATCCACGGTTATCACAGTTTGGTTACGTTTGACATAAATAATTTATAAAATAAAATTAGTATTCAGTGGCGTACGCAGGGGGGTGTTAGGCAGATATGACTACCCCCTTAAAAATAAGTGTATTTATTCAAATTATGAAACGATGTTAAAAAAAAAAGTCAATTCATGCATATAATTATGGTTTATGAATTTATGACACCCCCCTTAAAAAATCCTGGTTACGCCACTGTTAGTATTGTTATGTATTCATGTATGTTTAGAATATTTAGATAGTAAATAGTATTTATAATGTAGGTATAAGCGTTTTATAAATTAAAGATAAACTGTATAAAATTTTAAGTATACACCTACTGACTACTATATTGTATACAATTATACCGTATATGCTTTATTTTCTTATATAGACAGCCGACAGGTGAAAGATATTAAACAATTAAGTATTTAGGTTTAGACTAATGTCATTGAACAGTATTCAAAATAAAGTGAATAGTAATCTATAAAATTAATTCAGTTATAAACCGACGTTATTATTTATTATAATATAAGAAACTGTATTAAAATATCTAAAAAATGATTTAAAAAAAAGAAATATATATATATAGGATTCTTGGAATGAATAAGGAGTACAGATTATATAGAATTCATAAATTACTCATCAAATCAAAAAAATCAAATCTTAATACATTGTTATTTCACCTACGTTCTATTTTTTCCATTATTCATAATCTATACCTTAGTTTTTACATTTAAACAGTAAAATAAAAGTAGATTATTATTATTATTATAGACTATAGCAGTGCGGTTTTCAATCTGTGCGTCGCGGCTTCCAGAAGCGTCGCCGGTTATTATCAAGGGAGCCGCGTTCGCAATAGAAACTAAAAATAAAATTTCCGCGCACTAATACATATTACATGTTGCGTATGTTTTATGTAAAATTTGTTGGTATGGGAGCCGTTTCAAAATCAAAAGGAGCAGTGGACCCAAAAAGGTTGACAACAATGACAACCACTGGACTATAGTAGGTATACTCAGGGCCATATTTATGCAAGGACAAATGGGACATTTGCACTGGGCCCACTCGTCAGAGGGGCCCACCGACTTCGGTCACATAAAATTAATTATACACCGTTTTTATCATAATATTTTGAGAAAACACAATTTTACTTGGATATTTTGCTGGGTTATACAGTTTGTAAAAAGTATAATGGGGATTTCTCGAAAACTACAGCATTGACGATAACAAAATCTCATTGTCAATTTAAATGTATATAAGTGTAATAATACCTATCTAATAAAAAATACTAATTTAAAAAAAAAAAGCTAATGTTTTTTATAATAATTATGTTACTTGTTTTACTTGAATAAATATTAAAATTAATAATCATATTTTTAACAATACAATTTTATTTTATGCTATTAAGCATTAGGTAGCTTAAAAATATATTATGGGTACATTTTTATTTTAGCATTGAAGAAAATATAGATGGCAAATTTTGGGCCCAAAATTTTAAGTTGTACAGGGCCCACGAATTGGTAAATCAGGCCCTGGGTATACTCTATAAGTACATATGATAATTCGATCAATTTTAGTTTTCTTACTATGATTATTCCTCATTTATGTTTAGGTTTGTTCGTTCCAAATATTAATAAATTAAAATTGATTTATAAAAAAAAGAAACTTAAATGAAAACAAATAAAACTATTTAGTAAAATATACAAGTATCTTTAAGATTAAAAGTCAATTATTTTCCTTTTCATCACACGAAAAAAATAGAATAAAACATCGACTATTAACTTTTATTAATGTATATGCAAATAATAACTTCTCATTTAGAAATCAGAAAAATCGCAAAAAATATTACAATTTAATCATTTTTTAGTTTGCAAGTTTAAATTATTGTAAAAAATATACATTTAATTATAATAGATGGACTAAGATAAATATACAGAGTAGACCAACTACATTTATTAATTTTTAATTAACGATTTTTTTTTTTTTACAAAATTACAAAAAGTAATTTTAATTTGATGAAATAATAATGTAACTAATCGTTAGCTCAAAATTAAACAGCTACGATCTATACATGTATACTTACTATATTATACACATTATAATATTAATTGTTCATTTAAATATGTTTTATAAATAATTTTAGAAAGGATGGAGGGGAGGCGGCGAATTGAAAAGTGCCAATAGGCAGAAAACTCTTAAATACGCCACTGTTCACACTTTTCGTAAGTAGCAGTGTAGTAAGAGTTTAGTGATAAATGATAATGTATTTCAAAATACATTTAATATAATATATACCTACGTATTTAAGAAACATTGACTTTGCCTACCACTAATCCATTTTGAATGAATTATCAATTAGGTAAATATTTACAAGGAAAGATTTGTGTTATATAAATTCTTTTAAAAAAAAAAAAATATTTAATTAGTTATATTAGGTAATACACTTATTAGAAAATTAAAAAGTACATTAATATGTATATAACGTTATAACGAGCTTTATAATATCCCTATAAGAGACAGCATACATTGCATACATTTAAATGCTTTTTATTAGTTTGGTTTATGTGAACATTTTAACGTAATTGAATTGAATTTTTCATTATTCTTTACTGGGCTAAACAACGATAGTAAGACGCAATAGTACTGACAACCGTATAACAGCACGATGATTATAACATGTACTAATGTACTACATACATAAAATATGGTATCACAATAAGGCATTGGATTTGGGGAATTTGAGTCTAACATAAAATGTATACACTTTTAATCTTTATTTTTTAAACATAAGTTAAGTCACATAAGTCATTTGTATGTATACACCACTGCAATTTTAAACACATAACATGCATATACAGAGTGATTCGCCAAACATACTTACTCCAAATAGTGCACACTGCTTTAACTTTCCAAGTTATAACAAACAAATAATTAGATACCAGTAGAGTATGGCATCGTGATTTGATACTAAAGATATACTATTATTTTATATATACTCTATTATACTTTATTCATTTATCATTAAAATTTATATTTTTGGTAATCAAACAAAAATAACGATTTAGTTTTTCCATAAATATAACTTCAAGTTTCATCATTAAACGACTATACAATAAAATATTGTGTTGGTCGCATCATAGAACCCTATTTTAAAACGTAGTTTAAAGCTGTTAATAACAATCACATGTCTTAAGTAAAAAAAAAAGAAATAAAATAGATTCCGAGTATAAGTTAGACGAAATATATTATTTTATATATTATTTATGATATGAATATTGGACATTCGTTTATAATTCAATATAATATAATATAATACCTACATATTTATTATTAAAATTATTGGCATACCACATTTAACGACCATTTCGTGTATGATCTATATTCTATATGTTTGGCTTACAGGTGTATAAATATTAAATATAAAATATGACATACCCAACGATTGTCCTAAATGACCAAGTTATAACTTATAATATTACTATGGAGTTTTCTGCCAATACTTGCACATACACACACACACTACAAACACACTATGAAACAACGTGTACGTAACAAAATGTATCAGTATGATAATATGTAGACAACGACTGCAGTTGTTGTACGTTTTTTCGCTCGAGGATATTTTGCCAGTCCGGGTATTTCGGCCATTTCGGGTACAATAACCGACCTCCTCCCCACGCCCACGCCCCCTAAAACACGACCAGCGCTGTCGTTATGCACGCGTACTTCGCACAAGTCTAGACGGTTTTATTTTTACCACCGTCTGTACTTTATTATACGATACATTTTTTTAAATGACCCTCATTGAAGTGACCACGAGGAGCGTATGGTATGAGTATAGCGCGTGACCGGTATATGTACCGGTATACCTTACCTACCTACCTACACGTAGTTATACAAAAAATATTAAATATTGTACATATATAAATACGGCACAAAAATAGTGGATCATAAGAAAAAACAGCTGAGTAGCTGACAACGGTTTTTCGAACTGTAGTATTTTACACAAAAAATAAAATATGAATAAATAAGTATAAATATGTATAGGTACATACTACAACTACATAAATATAATAATATATCAACCGGCATACGTACAAGATAATTTGTATGTCATAATATTAAATATTAGGTATATCTGTGTCATTTTTTTTTTTTCATAATATGGTCCCGTAAAGTGTACTAGAGTGTTGTGTGTGCAATTGTATCTAATAATATTATGTATTAGTAATACACGTGTTAAGACTAAAAATGGTTACATTCATGAAAAACCAGTGGCGTAGCCAGCGGGTCGGAAAAACATTATATACGAAGAAATTGTGGTTCATAACGATCGTCGCCGGGATGTGAACGATTCTAAATATAGATTAGTGTGCATGAGCTGTATATGCGTACAATAAGCGGCACGCGTCTGACCTTTGTCGGAATTCGGATATCCAGGCTGTTGTTATATTGAAACTCAATCATTAAGTGTTTACGGTTTTTTATTTTATTTTTTCGAAGGTTGTGGCTTATTGGATTTTCACATTCCTCGGGACTCCGTACAAAAACTAGTCTCGACAACTCTTACTTTTGGAATCGTGTACTTTAATTGACCGGACCTAGCCACATGTTTTGTTCTCGTGTACGGTTTGAAGAGGTCAGCGCCCTCGACAGATATAACATATAAATATGTACAATTTTCTAAAAAAGATAACATTATGGATACAGTTTCACTAGAAACTATTTCTTATTATGCATCCGAGCAGTGTCGGCCTGGCCCAGGCGGCTAGGAGGCGATCGCCTCCGAGGTCCCTACCTGTATTTTTCAAGAAATTAATGAAATTATTTACCAAAATGTATCTACTATATAATATAGCCCAGTGGTATGCGTTTGGATTCATTAAATAGTTTTATAATAATAATTTAATAAACATTTTATTATTTTAAAATAATAAAAATTATTATTATTAAAAATCAAATTGTCAAGATGAATCCAGAAGTGTTAGATAGTTCATTTGAAAAATTCAAACTAAATTCTTTTAAAATTTTGGATACCATACTTAATAGTATTGAAAAAAATTTGTTTCAAATGAAAATTTACTTAGAGATTGTTACTGGTTAGATCCAAAATCATTTTCCAACATTCAGTCAATGATGAAACTTAATGATTCATTAAAAACTATTTGTAAATTGGAAATTTAGTTTTTAATTTTTTATACATATTACATTTTGTGGTTACATATCGTATAAATAGATATTTTTAATCTTAACATAAAAATTTTTTTTTATTAAAATAAAATCTGTTAATAAAAACTATTTTTTTTTT
>VUJU01000584.1:0-55878 GCA_009835225.1 Aphis craccivora | reverse complement strand
ATCATATTTTTAACAATACAATTTTATTTTATGCTATTAAGCATTAGGTAGCTTAAAAATATATTATGGGTACATTTTTATTTTAGCATTGAAGAAAATATAGATGGAAAATTTTGGGCCCAAAATTTTAAGTTGTACAGGGCCCATGAATTGGTAAATCAGGCCCTGGGCGCAGGGGGATTGCATTGTCAGATATAGATTTACGTCATGACGTGATGACTGATAGTTAGACACTCAACTACTATTTTCACTAAATACAATTTTTTAGATACAAAAAGAACTGGCATGCAACGGGGCACGGTATTAAACCAGTTTAGGGCTAATAGCTAGACATTCAATTACCATTTCCGACCGAATTCCCGGTAAAACGATTTTCACCCGACCCCCTCGAAGGCGGCTTCCACAACCCACGGTCTCGAGACACATCTAGTATTTAATAAAATACGTAATCACTAATCAGTAACAACAGTAAGTAGTAACCCTGTTACTTCAAGTCTCATTAAAATATTAAAACAACATTAATTTAATATTTTAACTAACTATACATTCCAAACAGCGAAAATTATTCTTTCTAAAAATAGAAATTACAAAAATGATATACAAGTTATTAATAAGTGTACTGTACAAATAAAAAAAAAAATATGTACGGTATATAATTCTTGTTATTATTAAATCTGCTGCTATAGTTGGTGACTGGACATTGATTAATAAAAACATTAAAAACAATTAATTTAGAAATAAATGTTATATTTTGTATTAAAAATTATTATTCTGTACCTACTAAATACGATTGTCACACATACATATCTATATTATTATTAAACGCTATTGGTGGGTACCTAACAGGAAACAGGAAATCCGATAGCAGATGGCAGTTGGGCAGTAAATTACTACCTATTGTGTTACCGGTGCTACAGATGACAGGTGAATTCATTCGTGCGTTGACTCTTGAGTGTGGATGTTTATTAATGTTTAATATTAAACTAAAATATTCGTTTACGATTTTATTTGCCGTGCGTGTTTATCTAATTTCGATGCAAATAATCAGTCTTTTATTCGCGTATAACGGTATTTTGAGTGTCTTTTAAAGTTATAAATATTACCTACTTTCAAAAGCAATTAATACCTATACCTATACCTATTTTTATACCTATTATTATTATTATTATTATTGCTTGTACATTATTTCTGCTTTTACCGTTCGTGATGGACGAAGACATACGATATCAACGCCTTCCTCAATCATTCTCTGTCAGAGAACTCGGATCTTCCGAGGCCAGGGGCTTATGGGGAATCAAACACACGCGGAAACCAGTCGATTTGATGGTAGCAAAAGCTAAAAGTTCGTCAACACCCTTACAGCCTCAAGTCGAATTACGAATCACCGAAGACGGATGTGAAATTATTGGAGACAAATTTAGAAAAAATTTTCCTATTCACACAGTTTCTTACGGGGTTCAAGTTAGTATAACCATACGCACACTGGTTATTAATTATAATAATATACCTATTGTGCTTGTGTTATTATAAAATTTTATGAATACAGAATATTTATTTGTTTTTGTTAAAAGTGAAAATAAATAAATGTCACGTCCATAGGATTTGGTTTATACAAGAGTTTTCTGCATGATAGTCGTTAAAGAACAAATTAGTACAGACAGAAAACCATTTGATTGTGTGGCGTTTGTCTGTGAAAGTCGTCAAGCTGCAAGAAATTTGACTTATACTTTAGCTACAGCATTTCAAGTAATTTTAATTATATATAATAAAAGTACATATTTACTTGTTTTAAATTATATGGTATTGATTACTGAGTAGTAAATAGTAATATAATATTATAATAATTAATAGTTAAAATAAAATAAAATAAAAACATATAAGTACCTATTGGCTATTTATGTAATATGTTTAATATTTATCAATACTTCAGAAGTGGTGGCTACTCTTATTACATATAAGATATCTCATATCCATCTATAATCTTATAATAAAATTATTACCAAATATTATCTTAATGTTGTATAATCGTTTTTACATTATTTATATTTATTTACCTGGCATCGCAATGTATTGTAATATCATAGAGTATTAGGTACCTACTCTATATGTAATGTAATACCTATTATCATCTTAAAAGCAGTACATTTTTATGGTTTATTATTATTTAAATAAAAATGTATAGATAAATAATCTGACTTTTAAAATCATATTATACATTATACATGTGCGTTACAACACTGCCTTCCAATAAAATTTAAAAAATGTTTTCTATTCTGTCTTATAATAGAATATCTACTATATTATATACCTATTTGTTTTAATTTTTAATATATTTTAAAATATTTAATTTATTTAAATTAAAACCAAAAGTTAGTCTTGACAAAATAAATGGATAATCATTTTTAAAATTATTTGTAGGCATACAGCAGGAAAGTACGTAGTACTGGAACATCTAAATCTCGCTTTGCCATTGATTTAAGAACAGCTGATGAACTAGAAATGGATCTTAAGAAAGTTGACTCTGAGGCATAATATTATCATATTGATAGTTTTGTTTTAGTATTAGGTTTATAATTATGTTTAATTTATAAATGTTTTTGTATTATATAAATTGAAATATTATTTTTTTTAAAAAAGGGTTTGATACCTATATTATGACTCTTTACCTTAAGATTTTACTATGATTTATTTAAACTATTAAACTTATTAGTATTAGTATTAAACATAATTACAAATATAGTTGTGGTACTTATCAATAGTATTATAAATAACATTTTTTAAATTTGATATTTTAATGTGGTTTTTGGTAATATTATTTATATTTATAACTACTTTTGTTATTATTTTTACGAATATTGATACAAAATATTGTATTATATTAAATTAAATTAAATACACTGCTTAATTAAAATTGTTACTATTATTATTATTATTATATAATGAACCTAAAAATTTACAAAAACCTATCGTGATCAATAATTATAACTAGAAACTTAATTATTTGTATAAATGTATAATGTTAAGTACTATAATAAATGTATTTTATTTTAATATAATAATATATCAAAAGTCCTCAACCATTTTATCATCCTAAATCAGATAATTATTAGTTATTATACCATTATACTTATTATTATACATTTGTAAAATATATTTTTTTAATAAATTTGATTTGTCAATTTGGTTTAACAATGAAAAATATTTTATGATAATTCTCGAAATGTAACACCGTTTAGATGTCAGGCTTCCTTTAAAATGTAGAGGTCTCCTGAACTGTCTACTTTGAGCTTTTTTTAACCAAAGAAATTAATAAAAATTAAAAATTGAAAATATAGCACTTAAGAAAAAAAAAATAGTACTTTTGTCGTAGTTGACTAACTATCAAATACTTTAATCATTACACATAAAATAACAATTTTATTTGTTTACTATTTTACAGGAGTTTTTTTTTTTTAATTTAGTGACCCACATTTTTTTAAAACAAAATCCATAGAAAGGAACTCTGGTACCTAGTGTTCTTGACTTTTGGACTTTAACCTAAGGTACCAAAAGTTGATAATTACGGAGAAACCTTAGAGTATACATTATTACATTAGGTTCCAATAGTTCTAAACTTTTTTGGTAAAAATAAGTAGGTAGTAACTAGTAAATAATATTTTGAAACAGTTAAGTAATTATTAAGTATTAACAAATGTTTAGTGGAAATCACGGACTAAGATATCTTAGTTCATGGTGGAAATATGATTCAATGTATGATTCAATAATTTAACATCTTTTACGACGCAACACTGGAATTTAAAATTTATCTGTTGACAACCCTTATCAGTTTAAACTATATCGAATTTATCAAAATTATCCGGTATTTGTTTTCAGGTTTTGTATTCGACAATCGACATTCGTTATTTAATAATTTGTTAAATTGCACAAATACAGCATACACGTCTTGTTTTTTGCTTAGATCATAATATATGATCTAAGGTTCTTTGATTTTAGTATACACAGTTCATATATAAAATGGTAATGATTTTTCCTTTTTATTTTCATTATTTACAAGTTATTCATATCTTTGACGAAATGTTCATTATATTTTGTTTCAGTTACCTCTTTCATTACTCAAAACTGCTCAGAATCACCCAATGGTAAGTTTATGCATATATAATACAAACAAATAACGGTTATTAAATGTTCTTATTCTAATGTTTGGTAATAAAATATTTAAAATTTTTATATTGAATTATTGAAGTAAAAGAATATAACTTTTTATAAATTTGTATTTTACATACATAATAAGACAGTCGGTGGTTGGTTTATCTTCCCAATTGAAGACTAGCTCATACCTAAATATTTTAAATTAAAAATTTTCTTTTAGTTGGTGGAATTAAAAAATGGTGAAACATACAATGGGCATTTAGTGACATGTGATAGTTGGATGAATATCAATTTAAGAGAAGTTATCTGCACATCTAAAGTATGTATTATCCTGAAGAATAACACTATTACTATTTTTAATTTGTATATGTAAATTACATACATATTATATCAAAGAAGTATATTGCTATATATGACATATCATCTCTTGCATCTTGATACTGGTTACAATTTGGAAATGTAGTCAGTAAGGGAGATTTTTGTCTGTAAGAGATAAATCTTGCATTTGAAACATATTTATAGTATTTTTAATTATACAAAATTACTTGTTAATTTTCATAAAGTAGAAAGATAGTCATATTTTAGTTTTTAATTCATTAATTTATTACTTTACTATTAAAAAATAACTGTTTATTTTTGCTTATCAATTTAATATTAATTATACCATAGATAAAATTTGGGTTAACCTCTCCAAAAATGGTTCACATAGTTTTTTTTTTTATATATATTTATTGAAGTATTAATTATGTTGTTTATTAATGAATAGATGTTTATTGGTCATCAGTTTTAACCTATATTAGAATTATTATTAATTTATTTGATTATAATTAATATTTTAAAAAATTGAAAGACCTCTCATCTACAAAATTTATTAATATTTATTTCTATTCTACTCGATAAAGCTAAGAATTAAATTGTTTACATGTTTCAAATTATAAAATATTTTATTATTATTTATTTTTAAATATTATTTTAGGATGGTGATAGATTTTGGAGACTTCCAGAATGTTATATTAGAGGTAGTATGATTAAATACTTAAGAATACCAGATGAAATATTTGATATGGTAAAAGAAGATATAGTTGTAAACAAAGCTCGTGGTCGAACAGATAACCAAAAAAATCGTGGAGGATCTAGAGGAGCTAGACAAGGTATAATATATATATAATATTTTATTATTTTAATTTTTGACTGTTTTTATTTATTATATTATGTTGTAATTTGATATATGTATTTAAAATATCTTGTTATTACCAAAATTAAAATTGTATTTATTCAAATTAGTAATATTTATTGTTAAGATACAATTTAAAATATCATCAATTCTTTATAAAATATTGATAAGATTGTATTTATTGTTTTAGGGTTTGGAGGAAGAGGAGGTGGTGGTAACAACCGTGGTACTGGACAACAACAGAGAGGTGGCCCAAAAAGTTTTAGAGGAAAATAAATTGTGTATTTTATAAGTTATATTTAAATTTATAAATGTATAATTGCAATAACATGTGTAATGAAAATTCTCATATTTCTTTAATTAATTAAGAACAATTTACTTAACCACTAAGAAAACAAAATTAAATTAAAAAATACAATCACAAAAATAACTATTATTGTATTATTATTAATATGAACTAACGTATTGTTAAAGTTAAAAGAATAAGGCATACATATTCTAGGTAAACATTTAATTAATAAAAAGGTTTAAATTTATTTTTAAATGTAATTTAAGTACTGAAGACTGGATTAAAGTAGTTGATCAGTGTTTAATTTTAAAATCTAAAGTAAATGTATGCGTATATTAAAAATGAAAATATATTAAATTTGAATAATATATGACCTAGTCTTAATTTGTGGGAAGCTTGTGTAGGATGTATGATTTGTTTCTTCTGTTCTGATCTTTACTAATAGCTCATTATTTTTAATATTTCAAAGTTTAACATGTTGATACTCAATTTATTTCTTGTAATTGTGTGCTCTTATCCATTATGTAGGCTACTTTTTTTTTTTAAGAGCAATACGATTGCTATTTAACCTAAAATTAAAGTGTTATTATTTGACCCTTGTTAGATTATGATTTTTTAGTTCTCAGCAGAACCTGATTTTTAATTTTCGTTGTAGTAGTGTACAATTTTAACTAAGTTTAGCAAACAATTTCTTTTTGATTATACACTAGAAGAATCTTCTTATGAGTTATGACCATAGCCACAGTCATTAACATAATTATTAGTTATTATCTCTAAAAAAGAAGTGCTTTTAAGTTGATGCACTTAAAACAAATCAATCTTGCCAAGTTATATTTAATAATGGTTGATGACATAATATTATTGCATATACATATTTTTTTAGGCATTTTTAGAAAGATGGTCACACATCTTAACGGTGTTTAGAGTAAACTATAAATCCATAGATAACAATTCCAAAATTTTAAAATAAAATAATTTGAATTAAAATTTTAAAAAAAATGTATGACAACAAACCCAATGTTGTAAATACCATTTCTTACAGTTAAGTAAATAATCATATAATAAGTGTTAATGTTAGTATATAATTGTAATTTGTAAGCTAATGACCAAGTTGTCGAAACATTTATTTTTAATAAGAAAAAATATATACTACCTCTGCATGAGAAATACCCAAATAGTGTTAGATTAGCACAATTAAGAATTAGAGGTTCTTTCAAAAAAAAAAAAAAAAAATCATCTTAAAACAAATGCCTCCAAGTAGTAAGTTTCCTAAAATGATCTGTAAATTTTACTGATATACATTCAGATTTCTATGCCTTGAGTTAATAAAATATGATCAATTTTAGAATTAACAATTATACCTATTGTTATTGTTTCTAGGCAGCAAATGCTAGAAAAAAACATTTTTGTATGCAATTAATTTTATGTTCACTCAGATTATCTTTAAGAAGGTTGACTAGGTTGAGTTATACTTGTTTTGGTCAAGACTACAAGTCATTAAAATTTAGACAAATTTACCTTTTTATTTTTTTTTTATTTACGATATAAAACATAATTTTTGTCAATTTCAATAAAAAATACGGTAAATAAAAACATGCCATGTATGGATAATAATATTATTGATATTATTATTAAATTAGCCTAAATAATATGTTTTGCTAACATAACATTCATACATTATAAAATTAGGTAATAATAGCTAAGCGTGGGGAGAATAGGATATTATAATAAAAAGAATAATCTAGGCCAAATAAGTATAAATATGAATAAATAATAAATGGATTTGAAATTTCACATACATAGAAAATATTTAAAAAAAATTAAGGTGAAATTTTTAAAAACATACACAAAAATAAATAGGTAAACATAAAAAAAAAATTTATAATGTTTAATTGTTAAATTAGGTTTGAATTAAAATATAGCACCTAGACTTAAAGCTCAATATTTAACCTAGTTAACAGATGTTTTTTCAGTACTATAGGTAAAAATAATTTTCATCAATAAAAAATAATACTTTTTAACTAAAAACGTACGTATAAAATGTTTGTAGGTTTCTTGATAAATAAGTATAATTGATGTATCACTTAAACATAAAAATCATAAAACATACATATTTTTTTGTTTATCAATAGTGTTGCTAAAAAGCGAATAACTTCAATTTAAAACCGCTAATATAAATTAAATTTTTTACAAATATTTAGCAGAGCAATGTTTTAAAAATCACAAAAAATGAAACACAATAAAAAATAATAATAATAATAATAATAATAAATCAAATTTTATAAAATAACTATAAGTTATGTGATTTTTTTTCTTCTTCTTTTTTTTGTATTTCAATATGATAATACATCAAATCTAGGAAGTGGCCGTCTCAGTCTTTTTTGTGATGGGAGCTTTGGGTCTTCTGATTGGCCCTGGCATCGCAGGTGGTGCTACAGTTTTAGGTGCAACCTTTGCTTTTGGTGGCAACTTTGGAGGTGCTAAACTCATTCTTGATGCTAAAGTGACTGGTGCCTTTGTTGTAGTAGATGTTTTTGATATGTCGCCATTAGTTAATTTTGTGGTTCCATTTGTTGTCACGCTAGTTAACGGTTTCTTTATTGGAGCAGACGTTGGACGACTTAAAGGTTTAGGTGAACCATTAGTAAGAGGTTGTTTGTTAACCAAGGACGTCCGAGGCGTGATATTTGTTTTTGGTGTTGTAGCTGTTGACTTTGTAGCTGCTATAGTTGTTTTTGGAGTTGTAGGAGTCTTAGGTGATGATATTGGTGTTTTAGTTAAAGTTGTTCGTGGCGTAGTAGGTGTTGTTTTGGCTGATATTGGCCGAGAGGCAGGAATTGTAGTTTTGGGGGCGGCTGGCTTTAGAGAAGCTTTAGTGACAGTTGTTGCCTTTGAAGACGTAGTTTTTGAAACAGTTGTTGGTCGAACATTAGTTGTTGGTTTAGAAGAAGTAGCAGTTGTTGGTCTAGATAATGGTTTTGATGTTGTAGTAGATAAAGTAGTTTTTTTAAGAGTAGAAGCTATTGGTTTTGAGGCTAATGGTTTTGTTGAAGCAGTTTTTGCTGTTGTTGTCTTAGTTTTAGAAACAGTTGTCTCTATTTTTTTAGGGGCAGATTTTTTGGAAGTTAAGCTGACACCAGTGACAGCTGCAATAGCAGCAGTACCAACAGCTGCCGCAACTGCAATTTCGGCAACCTAAAATTTAATAAATTATGATTAGTTGATTAAATAAAATAAATAATTTTGAATAAATTAAGCTCACCTTGTTACTTTCATCTTGGTTATCAACTTTTTCTACACTTTCCTGGGAAGTTGGAATCTTTTCAGTTGTTTCTGGGCTGACTTCTATTTTTGGTTCACTTATTATTTCGTGGTTTGATTCAATAACAATATCATTTTGTACTTGATCTTCAAGTTTGTCATTAATATTTGACTGTTCTTCAACTTCAGGCTTATCAATAGGTTTATCGAGTTGTGTGGTTTGTTGAACGTCCTCATCAAAATAATCTGCACTTGTTTCCATTACGTACAATGAATCACTCATGTTTCTGTTCTGGAAATTCTCTTCAAATGTCATGCTAGTACACATCATATTGGATTCATTTATTAATGTATCAGATGTTGAACAATATGGTTGTGGCATATTGTTTTCCACATCGGAATGAATTATCATTGACGATTGCATTTCTTCATCACTATCTGTTGTATGATTTTGAATGGATTCGTTTTCTTGTTGTAAATCTTCACTGTGCTTCTTTATAAATTCATCGGCAATATTTTGTTCTTGTTTGAAATCTTCAACATGATTATTTTCAACTTCTAATTGCTTAAAATCTTGAGCATAATTGTTTTCTAATAGATTATTATGGTCATGTTCTTGTTTAAAACCTTCAATATGATTGTTTCCAACTTCTTTGCTGTATAGATCTTGTTTTAAATCATCAACTTGATTAGGTTCCATTTCAGAAATATCATTAAAATATTTTTGGTCAAAATCTTCGGTTGGAATCTGTCCAGTTGTGTCAGCTACTTCTTCACAATTTTTAGTAGCTTCAACTATGTCTTCTTGTTTAGAGTGTTCTGTATTATTAGTAACTATATCAGTAACATTATTATGATATGTTTGTTCAAAATTTTCCACAGAATCTTGAATAGTTGAAACATCATATTGATCTTTTTTTGGAACTTCTATGTTTTCTTGTATTATTTCAGCAACCTCATTACGTTCAGTATTTTCAGTATTTTTTATAATTTCAAAATCATTGTCATGGTTTTGAATAATATTTATGGCATGATCTTCATGTTTGACATCTTCAACAAATTCGTGGTCGTCATTCAAATGATTATGTTTTGATTCAACATCTTCAGTTTGTACAGAATTTATACTGTTATTTTCATATTCAAAATTGAATGTATTGCCAGGTTGAAATTCTTGTTCACCATCTTCTGAATGATACTTAGTATCATCCGTATGAATTGGTACATTAGATTCTGGATTTTGTTCTATTATATCTTCATTAACTTGTTGATGTTCTATGTATTCATCTTTAACTTCTACATGACTATCAACAATATTATGTGATTCAAAATGGTCAATATTATCATCAATCTTTTGATTGCTTGATTCATTTTCAGTTGCATTTAACAAAGCTTCGTGAATGCTTGCTGAGAAATCTGATTCCGGCAAATATTGTTGCTCGTACACAGAATGAAAAGGTTTAGCTTCTTCCTTTATACACAAAGGTTCATCTACAGGTTCATGGTTTAATAATTCGGATACTTGATGTTCGTTTACACTTTCATTAGGTATAATAACATTGTCACCATTATGATGCATTTCATCTACTTCATGAGTAACATTAGGTATTATTCCAGCTGGATCTTCAGTTGGTTCAAAACAGAAAGGATCATGATTTTCCTTGTCATTATTTTCTTCAAAATGATTAAATTCTGTCTGTTGTTTGAACGCTTCAGAGAATTGATCATCATCATTTTCAGATTCAAAAGTTGATTGATTATCCATAAGCATTGGAGTATGAGGTTCTGAACCCAAAACAGCATCAGTTGTGCATTCACTGTCATTGAGTTTGCGATCTTCGTACTGGGCAAATTTATCATTTTGACTATTATCCAAAAAGTCATTTTTAAAATTATCACTATGTTTAAAAGATTCATCATCAAATTGTAAAGTTGAACCAACTGTTGCATTAGTAGTATTAATTGTTTCATCAATAATTTGTGAATTCATATTCTCTTCATGTTTTTCCATTGAGAAATCATTATTTAATTTAAAATCAGATTCATTTTGTGATTCATTAACATCGCTTGTCAAATTAAATTCATTATTTTTGGACGATTCTATTACTGATACAAATGGATCTGTATTTTGAGTTTGAGCATCATCATTTTGGTATTCAGACAAATCTTGAACTTTGTTTAAGTCATCTTTATCATCCGAAACAAAAGGATTTTTATATTCATCTAAATTACCATTGGTAATAGGTTCATTTTGAAAAATGGAATTATCAATAGTTGCACCATGATTAGTCACTTCTTCATCATTTAAAGGTTTAATTCCGTTCAGCATCGTTGAATCATCATTGAGCTCTAGAATTTAAAAATTTAAAAATCAATAAATCTTAGTAATTTTTCAATACATTATACACATATTATATTAAACTAATAGTTTATAAATTATAAACATTAAAGTAAATATAGGGGTATTCATTTAAAAAAACCATACATTTAATAAGTATAATGCATACTGTATTGAGAGGATGCTAAATTTTCATGTGTTGTTTTCATCTTACAAACTACAACAATACATTGCAAATTTTTGTTCAGTAGAACTAATTTTATGTGCTAAGCTTAAATAATAAAGTGAGTGAAATGACCCATTATCAAATCTAAAGGTAAGAATATTATCTTTGTTTTCTCATTATTTTTTTTTTACAGCATTATAATTTTGTTTGCAAGTTAGGAGTATGTATAACACTAATATTTAAAAAGATCATAATTCACTTAAAAACTTAAGTGTTGTAATAAACTGACAAGAGAACAGAAATACTATTATTACCTATAAATTTGATAAAAGGTTATTTCACTTTAATATTTAAAATTAACATACTAATTGAAAATTTGCTATGTTAAAGGTATGTAAAATGGAGATAAAACATGCATGTGGGGTCCTCTTAACATAATATTTTCACCAAGAAGTATCTTAATGATTATGATAGAAGTCTAAACTTATAATAATTTTTTACATAAATATAACTTAGGATAGGTACATAAATACCATCATTCATTTGTTATGCCTATGGCATTTAAATTTGATTGCCATGGATTTTATAGTCATAATATAACATTTATATTTTTTAGTATTTCATTAGGTATGTTTATTTTTATAATAGAATGGATTAAGCAGCATTATTTGTACATTTTGAGCTTCTTAGATATTTAACATAAAAATAAGATTTGAATCAATAAAGTATTTTAAAAATAAAGAAAATAAATTACCTAATCAAAATTATTGGGTTCCAATTTTAAATGTTGATGTTTTGCTACACAATTGGAAAATTTTTTTGAACTTTATGGACTGTATTAATAGTTAAAAGTAATCAATTAACTAAAATGAATTTCTGGTTGAGAAATACTACTAACACAATATTTATGTAATTATGTTACATTCTAATCATTTGATATAAGTATTATAAATTATTATAAATAGGATTTATGCAATGAAATTCTGTAAACTATAAAAAAAATTACCAAAAATTTGTCATTATAAATTATTTTACACTGTAAGTGTATATTTACGCAATACTATTTGATATTAAGTTTAATAATTATTTATAAACACTACATAAATATAAATAATAAATAACTATTACCATAAGGATTGTTGAGCTTAGACAAGTCTGCTGCATGAACTTTAATTTCATTGGTGAAGTCATTCTCATCAGGTACAACTACATTATCTAAATCTTTAAACTTTTGTGGTGATGATGAAATAAAATCATCATTGTCCGTGTTGAGGAGACGTTGAGCATGGTTCATCATAGACGGCGGTGGTGAAGATACTGGCACAAATTCTGGGGCGTCTGGATTCAGTTTATAATCCATGTCTTCGGCCTGAAATAGATATACGATAGGTAATTTTGTCAAAAGACATTGTATTAAATTATATTTGTCTGTTAATAGGTTAATTAAGGTGAATTAAGATAACAACGACGATAAAGTATAGGTAATTATTATATTGCATATTGGTAGGTAATCAACTATACAATAGTTATGTAGTTATTATAAATGACTCATTTAATAAATAACATGTATTTACGTCAGAATTATTGCCCGTGCTGTTCACGTCCTCTTGGTACGTCTTTATTCCCGCGTCTTCAGTTGGTTTCTTGTAATAGTTCCATCCACCACCGTCTTCTTCGGATTCTTCTCCACTTTCGTCGATTACGTTGGCTTCTCCTTCAACTGTAAACATTAAATAGAAATAATACAATTATAACAATTATAATAATTATTGATTATAATTAATCTTAAAGTAATTTTGCTAACCTCTTATGCATCTAAGTATAGCTTTGTTTGTTACAAAAATAAATATAATCAAAGCCTGCTCATAGATATTTATGATTTTAAATTTAATACTATACACTCGTAAAATGAAAAATATAATTAGATAATGTAATAAAAATATGTCTAATTTACCTTAGGTACGAAATTATTTAAAGTTACCTAGATTTTTATAATATCAAATAATTAATTTAGTCGACCGATTTATTTTCATTCCAAAATGTTACCAATTTATAAATTAGTAAACACTACAAGCATTGTGGTACCTAATAAAAAAGTTGTAACACAAACATACGGTCAAGAATTATTTTATAAATATTAATAATGCATTTTAGTTATGTCCTGAAGATCCCTCAAAAAATATAATAACATAATAGCCATTCCGGTGAAATGTTATTAAAAACAAATTAAAATATTATTGTTAATTTTATCCTAAACGATACTAACAAATACAAACCATTATTCATTAACTATACTAAAAAAATACCACTAGTTTTACTTCAGTTTTAAGCTAAAATCTACAATATAACTTGGGAGTAAGTTTAAAAACACAAAACCAACTACCTATGTTTTTGGTTGAAAATTAAAATTGTAATTACCCTTTTCATGTTTAAAATTTAGTATAAATATAAATTATATCTACCCATAGTTTCAATACTTATAAAATAAATTGATAAAAATTAATTTTAGATAGGTACTGTAAACTCTAACCCGAGTTATTTAAACACACAAATAGATAGACGCTGATTTGTTTCACACAGTCATCAACATTTTTTATTTACTAATTTCCAAGTACTTTATTTTAGTGCGGACACTAATAGTATTGATGAGAATTTTCAATGGTTTTTCATTCTTAGCTAAATATTTTATCATTAAATTAATTTACGGTCTATAAAAATATTATGCACACACGTAATCATATATGTATTTATCAATATCATAGAGTAATAATTAATTAGGTACTAAATAATATATAGGGCATTTAGGTATATAGATACTGTTTATTGTGAATACAGGATGTACTGAATATCAGTTTTTAATCTTTATTTTTCCCCGTGGACATTGCAATTAGATTGATAACCAGTTAGTAAATATAAATTAAATTTGAATATTAAAGCGTGAAACATTTGTTATGTGTAATATAAATAGTAGGTTTTATGATCTACAGATGATAAATTATAAAATGATTTACTAATGAAAGCATAAATAAGATGTTTACACAAATGTAAAAAAGTGTATTACCTATTCATCGTAAGTGATAAAAATTGCATATTATTTTACATATCATTTACGTACCATTGACTATTAAAATAGCGATATAATTTAAATTTAAAATAAATTGGTATATATGTCATAATAATGATTAATATGTAAATTGAGTTGTTATGTAGTTATTATAGTATAAAATCAAAATCAAATTTAATTTAAAATACATAAAAAAAATATGATATGTACTCGTCTCACAAAAAAAAAAAAAACAAGAAATAAAAATGTTACTTTGTTAGTAATGTAAGGTTATACTTGAGGTAACTACTAACGTTACAATCAGTATAACTATAGTTTTAGTTGTAACATTATATACTATATAGCGTATTAGGAACTTGTCTCCAAGCTCAACGAATTTATATACTTAATAATCAACAATCCGTCGGAATTGCTATGAAAAACGACGGAGTAAAAAAAAAAGGGAGTTCATTTGTGATAGGTACTCATTAGTTCAAAAACTTTTAACTTTTTGAAAATATTTTTACTTTTAGAATTATTTATCTTAAGTTTTTGTTTTTACTTTTTTGAAGATAACACAAATTTTAAATTTCATAATCTAAGCTAGAATTTTTTTTCGCAAAATGTCAATCCATTAAAAAAAATATTTTCAAAATAATGATTAGGTATAGAAACTTAAATGAATGATCACTTTGTATACATATGTGTAAATATGTATATATATAATAAAGCAAGATTAAAATTAGTTATTAGGTAACTATGATTTATTTAGATGATACCAACAAATGAACAATTTGATTTTTCATTATCTACTCGTATGTATTTTTAAAGCAACATTTTTGTCATAGGTAACAATTCGTGAAAAAATTATGTACTTGAAATAAACTAACAACATAACCAGAATTTTTATTAAAATATTATATTTTCTAGAAAAAAATCATGTTATAAAAAGATTTTAATTTAAATTCTGTATATGTCAATTATTACTCTCCTAACCTTTTAAATAAAAACTAGAGTCGACAAATTGGCTAGTAGGAAAGATATTACAACAAATTAGTTTTTCAGTACAATAGTATAATAACAAAGTCAGTAGACCATAAATAATAATTAACGGTTGTACTTGTTTTAAACAATAAAATTGTTAACTCTTATTTTGTCATATTTGGATTATTGCATAATGTGTTAGTTCATAGCGATAGCTTTATCACACAATGATTATCATTACCAATGAGAATGCTTTAATTGTGCTACTCGTACATATTTTAAGAAATTAATACGTACAATATTATTTTAAAGAATTCAATTTATTATTGATAAAATATATTTGCAACTTTGCAAGGCATAGTTAAAGCAAATATTATATAAGCAATAATGATCAATACGATTAAAGAAAAAGGCAAAACTATTTTTGAATGACTAATTTATAATAATAATAATTAACTATCTGAGAATGCACTATAAGAATAATGTATAGACATTTGTCATTATATTGAGTACTAAGGTATAATATTTAATTCATATTACTTTAATAATAATTTTACATTAATCACATTTAGTTTAAAATTAATTTAGAATAAAATATATATCAATAAATAAATAGTAATAATGTACCTGACTATCTGCTAATAAATATATGTATATTATATACCTATAATATATAAAATATATTCAAGTAAATATTATTATGAACTGTTAAATTCTTGTCAAGCACACAATCACCGATTATCAATAAAAATCCGATTTATATTATTTATGGATAGACTAATCAAAACAAAAAAAAAAATAAAATCAGAAATATTTTCAACGAGTAACAGATACTGCAAGGTGTAAGTGGTAAAGGGCAACAACGCAGTCATCACACACACACGACTACGAATGGGCCAGAAATAAAATTAGAGATCGTTTTCCCTCACATTTTATGTGTCAGTGGTTACCATTATTAAAGTATACCGTTAACATATTTTATTTTATAAAATCAAAATTACAAACCACTGAAAAAATGTTCGATTTATAAAGTTAATGTTTATTAACTAGATCATTGTTATTATATGCCACCTACAGTTTAATCCCACACAACACGATATTATAACTGAGTTACATGAATATAATTTAAGTATGAAAATATTTCAAATTTAAAACATGATTTATAAATTACAGGTTTTATGAAAAATTAATATTGATTGTTAGTAACACCTGATATTTTTAAAAATAAAATTTAATTAATAAAGAAATACTTATTACCAAAATATCTATAATACCGGCGTATCAATATGTTGATAAAAGTGATACAACCGAGGATACAACGCATATAGTCAATTTAATAAATCTCTCACTTTCGCATAAAAAAATAACTACAGAAAAATATTTTTTTAAACTTCATAATAAGAAATAAATAATATTATACGACGTTAATTAAATCTAAATCTTAGATTTTAAACACTAGTTTAGTCTTTCATAAAATAATTATATATTTATATGCTAATACCTAAATCGGGTGAAATTGTTTTATCTACATATAGGTATCCCTCCACCCACACAACCATGACATCTCATAATTACCAATATTATCAATTTTACTTTATGTAAAATAATTACAGATTGTTAAAATTATGGAATAAATTGATAGAAAAATAAAATGATATTTTTATTTAGTAATATTTTGTCCATATTGGTAATTTGATGACGTTTGTTTAAAAAGAACATTAAAATATTTTGCAATTGAAAAAATTATTCTTTAATTACAAAATATACTACCAAAAATCATTAAGTTTACGTTAGGTAATAAATAGATATTTAATTCAGATAGTGATAACAGTACTACAACATTAATTTATCATCATATAATATGGTAATATTACGCATTTTTATTTCAAAAAATACTTTTGTTGTTTTATTTGCATGAGTATGTAATCCATTACAATTATTTATTATTTCGATCAAAAACAGTATAGTGTTATTTCAGTTTTCAATAGAGGGCAAGAGCAAGTTTTAAAGAGCCCATATAACCGAAAAAATACAAACTTATAATACACATCAGCATGTTCGAATTTCAACACTACAAATATTTAATGTTATTATGAAAATAATTTTCTATAGAACCAACACAATAAAATATATATATATAAATACATATATATGTAAGTATTACATACATCCAAAATTAGAACTACCTAGTCATATTTTTTTACCAATAACCGGCGTATTTAACCTATAGATCTCCCTTAAATGACATCACTGATTAAAAATAGTAGAACTATGATTCAATACTATCAAATATATTATTTAGTTATTACCTATACGTTTTAAATTTAGTATACATTCGACTTTTTTTTTTAAAATCCGGTAGCATTAAACAGTAAAGTAGTTACTTACACACTTCTTCTCTATCAAAAACAAAATATTTTTAAAATATAGCACGTGTTATAAAGAGGGAGAACAAAAAAGATATTATACTCCACTACTATATAGATGTCAACCGTTAACTGGTAGGCCCTTAATCGCCATGCAGACAGAAAAGGGAAATGCAATTTTTCACTCATTACACCAACGATAACATCGCCCTGCCGGCGCCGGGATCCTTTTGTTAGGGGGAGTAAATGTTGAATAAGGCAAAGAGATGAGGGTTGATTTTAAATACGTATTACACATTAATAAAGTACATAAGCGAAAAAAAAATTATATCCTTATATGCAACACAAAATATAAGTACTACTATATATTATATGCGTATACGATTGAATCAGTATTTGTGCAGACCGTGAAATCATTATGAACGCGACTAGAGTAGGTGGTTCAACGACCCGGACAGGGGAAATGGGGGGCAATCTAAGGGGGGATAACATTAAGGATAACAATGAGACCGAAACGAATTTCAACCGGAGCGGAGTTCGGAAAACACTGACCATCGAGGAGAGAATATTATTAAAGTCTGGCATCAACGCATACAACTACTGTTTACTACAATGGGGACTACTGGTCGTCATCATTAACTCAAGAAAAATGTGTTCTATGATGCAGAGGAATTTAGTGAAAATTCTTACTTACATACTAAACATGACAGTTATTTACCATAACTAAATATTTTTAAAGCTCTATTCCTAAACGTAATAGGTAATGGTTTTAAACAGTTAACATAATCATACTAGATGTAAAACTGTCATAAAATTATGCTTTTACAGTTTTACCGATAAATATCGACGAATTGTAAAATGATTCAGTTTAACTACGAAAAATTAATATAGTTTTGAATATTTCAAACAAGCAACTGTCATAAGCTATAAATTATGATTAGTCTTAAATGTAAAAAATATATTCCGAATATACGTAACCTCTAATGCGATGATAGTGAAGTTATAATTTGTAAATTGTTCTATATATATATATATTTAATTTAAACAAATTAATTAACATCTTCTAGATAGTAAAATGTTACTTCTTCGAAATTCATTTTGATTTTATGTTTTAGTACATTGTCTGGTATATTGCTATGTTCCTATAATTGTAACTATATAATAGATGATTTATACAAAGATTTTTCATTTTAAAAAGTCTGAACTGTAATTATCATTCGAAGTTCAACAAAATTATTTTTTAAGGACTTACGGTAAAGAATTAACCAAGAACAATCGTTAAAAAATTATAATAGTTGTGGAATCTGGACATTTATTGAGATAATCAAAACTAGGAATTTACCGATATTCGTATTTTATTGTAAAATATGTTATACATACCTATAAAACACAAAATACATAATTGGGGTAATTAGGGTATATAGGATAATTTATTTTAATGTTTCCTAAAAAAAAATACTAGAAGTGTAAAATATGTATTGATTTTACAATCACATTTTCGATTTTCTAATAATTATTTTAATAGTTTCTTTTAATTTCGAAAAACTACAACCAAATATTAAGTAATATAATATTACAAAACATATAGTTACGTTCCAATAGACGAGACAGTGCTTAACTTACATAAAACAAAATTATTAATTATGCACTGTGAAAAAACACATTTTTGTTAAAATATTAAATAGGTATTTTTCATAAATTGAGAATCTCAATAACTAAGTACTTGGAACAAGGTCGAAAATCGTATAAACAAAAAACAAATATTATATTTAATTAGGTACATAAACACCTATATTAACCAATGTAATTTTACATGACAATTGTGTCTTTGGTAAATATTAATATTACTGTTGTATTATAGATAATAACATAAATTAAAAAAATTTGATGATTATGAGAAAATAGAACTATTATGTATATAATGGACATTGGCATATTGTGAAGAATAAAGATTCACTAGTCATGACGTCCATTAATACTTAAAACGTTTTGTCACGTACTTATATTTGAAGGACAAATTAAATAAATAACTTTTGTTTTATTCATGATTATAACTTATTAGTCTATTTTTTGTGTGTACCATTAGATTTATTTGTGCAATATTAAAATGAAATTGTTCATATAAGCGTAAAAAAAATGTAAAGGAAATGCGCTGTATAATATTTAATACAATATTATATTAATGTATATTCGTGTATATTGTACATTAATAACTTGCAAGATAAAGTATATTTTTAAAGTCGACTAGATGCATACTAATTTTGTCTAACTTAACAAAGTTGTATTATAAAATCAAGATAACTAACGATAAAAAAAATATCCAATTAGCTTACTAGTATAAAAAGAAATTAAAGTTAATTAATATAGTAATATTATTACTTATCAATACAAGCAAAGTAGTGTTACAGCTAAAAAAAAATTAACAAATAATTTAAAATTTTTTAATAATTTATCAACATACCTTTAGGTTTGATCAAACCAATTGGATCGTCGGGTGTGTCTACATCAGTCTCAGGGCCAAAATCACCGGTATCTTGACCATACGATGTGAGCGTTTCAGTTGCATTTCTCGGTTCCATTGCTGTTTCCATTATAATAGCCCTTCTTCTAGCTACTAACTCTTTGGGATCCTGCAGAAATACCGTTATCACTGATATATTATCCCTAGATCCTTGCGCTTTTGATTTGTAAACAAGCTTATTGCAAACTTCGGATACGTTACCTGTAATAAGAAAGAATTAATTAATTATTATTTATGAAATATCAATTCCAATACATAATATATGAAAGGATAAATAATGTCGGATTGGCAGATGACATTTTGACCCTTCGACATAATAGTCAATTTGATAGTTTAGGAATTCATTATTTGTTGAGATAACTTACTAGAAAACTACAAAACATTAGGTATAAGGAATTTTAAATGATCATTAAATCTTATGTATCCTATTAATATCGGTGAAGTACTAATGATGTTTTAATTTTTTAACAATATTCAAATATTAAACAAATAAAATAAAGAATACATAGGTATAATTATCTAATCATAATTTAGCACCCTCGTTAGAATATAATTAAGATTTTTTTTTTAAAAGTCAAGCTTAACACTTTGACAAAGTTATTAGACAATAATCAACTACTTATTATTTAAAGAGTATATAGTTAACAGTTATTTAAATAACAATTATGGATACTTTGTTAGGTATTTAGGAATTAAAAAAAATGAGGTAATTTTATTGAAAAACTAAAGTAATTTATGTTAACTATAATAAAATAACTTTTAAATGGGTAAATAATATTCCAATGGATAAGTAGACCAAAAGCAATTTTGACAATGCATCAATTAGTTTACACTCTACAGTCTACATCCATGGTATATTTAAAAAATTAATAATTAGTCGTGTTTTATTATGCTTAACACTTTAATGAACATTTGCATCATTAAAAACATAATTTATCGAAATTAATGTTAAGAAATTATATGTTCTTTTTTTTCTGATAATTAATACTTATTATTCTAATTTTCATTAAAGCTTACACTTAGACGTTTATTTTCAAATTAGTTACACTTAAATACACAAAACATTTAGAACGATGTTGGACGGTCTCTGCAAAACAGTAAACCTCAAAGTCAGTAAAATAGTTTTAGAAAATATGTAAAGTATTCATAAATTAATTACAGTTTAAATAAAATGCAATAAAAAATAATAAATTATTATACATTTTAAAATTATCAAGGTATAATATTAATTACCTACATTTTTATGTGAAAAATATAAAAAATACTAAATAATAAACGGCGTGATTTAATTAATAGAAATTCTCGTTGTTATATTTTAAAATAAATGCAATTAACAAAATTCATATTGCTTTAATTGTGTCACCCATATTATATACCTATTAAATATATAAAGATATTACGTATACCTAGTAGATAGTAGCAATGGCGGATCTAGGATTTTTTTTATGGTGGGTGCTATTTTGTTAATAATAATAGTCCTAAATTAGGTACTTATTATGTACATTTTGCCGGGCACGCGTTCTGGTAGCCCCCGTACCAAAAATTTGCCACTCGGGGAATTATTAGTAATTTTTAATAAAAATACGCGGAACGGTGGGTGCTTCGGCTCCCAAGCACCCCCCATCCTAAATCCGTCACTGGATAGTAGATACTATATTAATATATATATATTTCTTAGAGATAAGATAACGATTGATGTATAGACACATATCACAACAGTCAATAGTATAACTTTAAGTATATACCTAATATAATTTAACAATATTTTAAATCTAATAAATCTATAAATATTATACTATTCGCATATTCTTTAAAATACATTTCGGAGTACACAATAACACAATAGTATCAAAATAAAATAAACTCATAAAAGTCAAAAGGGTGTGCTACACAAACTTCCGTGTATATAGTATTATTAATATTTTATCTTATTTTTGTTGGTCAACGATAGGCGTTTCCAATATATGGTATTTTAAAAGAGGGTGCAGATATTTTATGGGCTCCTGTTTACTGTTGAATAAAACTGTATAACATTCAGTTTCTCTAGGGAAATTTCTCAAGCTTCCTTCTACTATTCAATTAAACATTAAAACATCAACTAAAGTGCTGAATTATATACTAATATATTATAAACTTAATACCACTTAAGGTTAGGTTAATTGACATATACGTTTTTTTCTCATAAGTTTATAATTTTATACATTTTTAATTTACATTAGCTATATACGTTTGTAATAATACGCAAAGCTTGAATACCTATATTTTATATTATTGTATTTCTACATACAAATGTATCTAACAAAGTCTGATTAGGAATTACATAGTATTATTTACTTTATTTCGACAAACGTTAAAATGTTTAAAACCCTAATATTTTAAATATTTTTAAATTAAAATGTTTCATATTATTATTTGTTTATTGTTATTAGGTATTATCTGATGATGGCAAACATAAACTATAATATCTCAAGTAATACCTTTTAAATTAATTACAATGAGTAGACACAATAATACAGTAGTATGTATTATATATTATTCAATGTTATATTATACTACTGTCTACTATATCTGAATTTTAGTGTTTAGTGGTAGGTTTATTTCACTTCAGTAGAAGCCAAAAGGTAATACTAAATTACAAAATAATACTATGCATACAAATTCAGTTAAAGTTGGATTTTTCATACACCAAGCTATAATAAGAGACGTATAAATAAAACGTATCATAAAATATTGCGATTAACCTATAACCTCGCGTATAACTTAGAAGTCAATATGGACGTACGTACTTAACACTATATTGGATGTTATAAATAAGTTCATCATACAAATAGCTTAGAATCAGATAAATATTTTGAAAATTTCATTATGCATATAGAAACTAGAAAATAGTATAATTTTTAAAATTATACCTAAAACAAAATAAATATATTTATTATTTTTATTTAAATATTCAATTTTTTATTTAAACTTCATACGCATACCTATGAAAAATTATTTTATGATATTTTTAAATTGTTAAAAGAAAAACTCACGAGTAACTTTGTATCTTCTATATTTTTAATTAAAAGTGTATACGTTTTTAAATACGAAATAATTTGTGAAGGTTTATGATTTACGATTTCGACGGATTTTGTTAAAACTTTAACTTCAAATTCTTATAAAAAAAATAACTAAGTATACATATTAATATTATGTATTGTCGAAATTCTTAAATTGTAATAAGAAAACTTATGAGTAACTTTATGTTACATTTTCAATAAATATAGAAATTACTATGTTTATACTACTTAACTGCAGAGTTGTGTTTAGTCGTAATTTAAAATAACACACGAGACTGGAATACCGGCAAGCGGTGTTTCAGCTTGTTGCGATTTGGCAGCAGACAGACACAGGGCGTTTGCTCGGGAATATTGATCCTGGAGTAGTCGCCGTTATACTCGTGGCGGGCTACGCCCTGTAGACGTCTGTCTGGATCGACGAAAAATAATGAAATATTGAAAATGAAAAGTTTAAATGAAAATTTCACATAATAAAATTCTGTTAATATCCTATGTTAGGCAAGTTATTTAGATTCAATAAAATAAATAAAATTAATAAGTTTTAAAAATAAAATTAAAATCAATAAACTGAAAAGTATCTAGATATAATATGACAATAGGTACAATAGGATAATAGGTTATAGGTATTATAACTAAATACGTCTGAAGGCAAAATGCTTCAAAATTTCTAAAACTTTTTTTACTATCAATAAATTTGAGTAAATATTTATATTTTCATTAGATTATTTGAATAAACGAATATTTTACATTAAAATGTCTAGATTTTCAACATATTTTTTATATTAAATCACCACAAAATATAATATAATCATATTTTCTAAAATAATTGTATAATCTACATAATATGCGATAACTTAAATCAATAAGAATATATGTATATTTTTTATTGATTCATATTTAAGTTACAACTTCAATAGCAAAGTCCAATAATTGCATTGTTTTTTATATAATACATATACTATATTATAGGTATATATTATATATACATACATAAGATTTATTAATCAATTGTAAATGTAAAATTCTTGTAATAATAATTATCAGGATAATTATAATACAAATTGAGAAAATTTTCGGTGTATTTTTAATTTTATTTTATCCAAAAGGCAACAAGTAATATTAAAAGAGAAACTGAATCTGTAAGACATGCCTTCATTTACACTATATTTTGCATTTAATATTCAGATTTTCAAGAGTAAGTTTTATTCTAAACTAGTAAATTGTAGAGAATTTTAATTATATTTAAACTACTAAAAAGTGTAAATCACAAAAAATAAAAATTCCACTAAAGTATTTAAGAGCTCTACATTTTGTCCCAACTAATTATCATAAAGCTTTTCATAAAGTATTATTAATATGTTCATTGCATAAAATAAATTATTATAATAATAATATAATATAATTATTGTTAAACAACCCGAAGAATATAAAGCAGGTGATAGTCATTTTAAGTGATTCGAAACTCAAAACTATATATACGAGTAATAATTAAGTAGAGCTCTTAATTAAAAATAATAATAAATTATAATAGTCGTACCTTATATAAACTACGATATACGTACCTACATGTTATATACTGTATAGAAACATAGGAATGTTACTATCATAATTAATATTTAATGTTATGTTCTAAAATATAATACATCGTGCATTAACATTTAAAAAACTGACTTGTTCAATGTTCACGACAAATTAGTATCAAAACTATCTACCTATACATTTGCTATATACCTACATCTTATTTGGTGAAATATTAAAAAAGAAAATGTTTAATAAAAATAAATTGTGTTAAAAATGTCGTAATTATATAAGAGAAAATGCGAGTTTTTAAATAACAATAATTGTAATCAATTCATTAGGTAAAATATCTTACCCACTCAATTACTAATCATAACATGGTCACTTTATTTTGAAACTTATTTTCTCAACATAACTTAAAAACAAATTTAACAACTAAAAAATTTAAATTGTTGCACAAAAAAAAGTTAATAGTATCTACATAAAAATACAAAAAAATGTGGACTTTTACATAGTCACAACTTACAGAAACATATACTGTAGAATTGCAACTTAAAATATAATACATAAACGTGGTAAAAATTTTAAAAACTTATAAAGTCATTATACTTAATACACTGTCTATATATTATTAGGATAGTTAATAATAATTCAATTTAACTACATACCTATTAAGTATTAATAAGTTATAACTTACAATACTTAAAATATATTTTATAAAAATTTAACTGTTAAATATCATAATAATTCATTACTGAATATTATAGAATTTAGAAAAACAAAATTGAAGTAAATAATACATGTATTTTGAGACTGAAATGTGGTTTAACAAAAAATAAAGCGACTTATTTTGTAAGTAAGTTATAAGACGTTACTTAAATTATTAAATTATTTTGTAAAAGGTATCTGATATCTATATTGTTTAAATAAGATTCGTCCGTGTATAGTTTAATTTTATAGCTATTTTTACACCGTAAGAAAATTTATACTTCTGTTAATACATAAGTCGAAAGTAAAACAGTTTAGTTATTTAGATATTTAAGTTGATTACTGTTATCTATACTTTCTGTAGTACAAAATGTTGAAATGATTGTTGAATATATTTGTATGAGCTGTTATTATTTATTGTTATTTTTTTGTGGTATCTGAATATCATGAGTTATGATTATAAATAACCGTATGAATAATCTAATAGGCAAAATAACAGCATGCCATTGGATTACTAATTACGTACATAATTTCTTATTATTATTAAAGTCAATACGTAAGCGCACGGAAGTCAAAAACCCATAAAATTAAGATGCATTGTAGAACGAACTAGATAGTGTTCGTCTGCTTTCATATAATATTATGTACACGGATTGTGGATATTAAGACTTCGTAATCCTTTCACCATTATTAGAAGTCGTTACACACCGGGAACGAACCATTGTTCTGCAGATGGAGAAAAAAACGCTACTGACACATTAGGTTTACTCTGAGTTGTGTCATTGGCTGTCCTTTCATACTATAAATACATATTTATGTTTCTTTTTTTCGTTAATAAAAATTAGATTATTCTAGAATATAACAGCTGCAAATCGTTAATGATTTCGTGAACATTTAGAGATCTCGCAATGACGTGGTCCTAACACATAAATATTACGCACTTCCGTAAAAACATTGAACATAATATACAAAATACTTGAATACTAGCCACCGAATATACATATCGTTAAGAAAACAAAAGTAAATCACAACAAATACGAATTCTACTTAAATGCATAATTATGATTAATAAAATATTATGCATAATTTATTTTTAGAATTTGGGTATTTTGACGATTACGCTATCATGGATTCATGAATATTATACGAGTATTATAATGTAATAATGACAAAAATGATAATACTGTAATAATAATAATAATAATAAATAATTACAACATTACGTTATTATATGGAAAACTTATAAGATCCCAACTTGATGCAAATGAATATTATTGAGTACGAGTAACGCGAATTAACACTATTCTAACGTAAAATCAAATACTACACTCCTGGACTTTAAACACGCACTCAAAAATCCAAACACCGATCGCAATCTACGTAAGAAGGATTTTTACTGTACGTCGAGTGTGTAAAAAAAAATATATATTAATATAAAAACAATTAAAATGCGTGCACGCTTTTTGCCGACGAGCGCGAATAGCGTTTGGTGACCAACTGCAGTATGCAGCTGCGGAGAGCGGCCGACGTCGCGATCGTGACGGCCAGACCGTTGCCGGCACTTCGCCGCCGCCGCCGCCGGGCCAGTGCTGCCCGCGGCACGGTAATACCACCATAAGTCGTCACCCTAACACCCGCCAGCTCGAGAACGGCTAACGAGGAGCATTTGCGAGGGCCGAGGGGATCAGCAGGCAGCAGGGCCAGCAGCTGACGCCTAACTGCTGGACTGTGTGGTGGTTACAAAATGTAGAAGAAAAGAGAATATTGTGAATTGAGAATCAGGTTACTTACGGCGAATTGAGAATTTTCGTGTCAGCCACCGAAGCAGACAATAATTACGATCTAAGACATTTTTTTAAAATACAAAATATTACTTTATTATAATATAACATTATTTTATCATTCGACATTGATCATAGTGCCATCGTAATACCGGCAACGGTGGCAACCGCGTTCAAGATACGTCTGTTTCGCAGCACTGTGGTCTGTGACTTATCGTTTCGCTTTTTCGATTTTATTCTATCTGTAGGTATTACAAGTTACAATCGTTTTTTATTTTTTTTTTTGTTTAGTCATTATATCGTGCACTCTACAATAACCTTGAACGCCGTAGTCGATAGTATTTTGTGGCGAAAAAAAAACCGTCTCCGCTCGACTATAGTAGGTATACGAGACCCGCCCGTGAGTCATACTATTACCAGACGACGAGCGGCGCTGTCTTTCTTGGACGATGACTGTAATAATGATTATTGTAAACAACTTTTATCGGTTCACTTCGCCAACCCGCTCTTTCACCACAGATATCTCATCACCAGGCGACGTATTATGTCTGTCGAGTGTCGGATCCAAGCGGCGCCCTCGCTCGGACGTGCTGTTTACATACATCAATATATCCTACCATAAATGATAATAATAATAATATATTATATTACATTGTTTATAATGACGCGTGTGACGATCATGACATTGTAGACTCGAGAACGAGTGGAGGTGTGGTTAGTATTCGTCGTGTTTTCGTGTCGATTGTTATTTTTTTAAAGGTGGATGGTTTGGTTACGAGAAGTGTCCCCCGTGTATTTCCCAGATACATAATACAAGCAGCATAATATTACGAAAATCAATACGCCACCGGCCAACTGCCGGGCGATAAGGCATTGGCTGGTCAGTTGTTAGATTTTTTTTTTTGAAACCGGAAATGCCGCGCGTGTTCACTACAAATCTAATAACGTGCCCTCCCCGGATGAATGCGCGTAGTTATATAGTAGTTATACACCTAGGAAAACATAAAACATTTTATAGCAGGGTATCAGGTAGCGATCAATAACCAATACATATGCAAATTAATTGAAAAAGAAAACTGTCGAAAAATGTCATGCTTTTAAATGTTCATTCTACATTAGATAACTTCTATCGACCATCGTCATATAGTTGAGATCTCCAATTTTCAATATTCGATTATGCAAATTCGACATTCGCACTTGCTCTTAAAAACGTAGCTTACTATATTATATCAATTTATAAATTATGTTTAATTTAGAAAACGTTAAGTCGTTTGTAAGTAGGAACTGAGTACCAAAAAATGTGAATACAGTGGTGTTGAGAGTTTGAGATTATCTCCGAATATTTGGTAAAAATACAACAAAGTTATTATTATTAATATTTTAAAATTATTGAATTTCCATAATCAATGAAATCAATGTGAACTACAGCCATAACTCAATAGGCAACTCTTTACAATTATTTTTAAATTAACATTTTTAGGTTAAATTATGTTATTATATTCCAACATTTTTAAAAAATATATTTCTATGCGAATA
The DNA here is from genome assembly GCA_009835225.1 of Aphis craccivora. Taxonomy (NCBI): domain Eukaryota; kingdom Metazoa; phylum Arthropoda; class Insecta; order Hemiptera; family Aphididae; genus Aphis; species Aphis craccivora. The sequence goes on along the minus strand of VUJU01000584.1, from coordinate 26,988 downwards.
TCACTGGTAACCATTTGTCTTAATATTTTTTTTACAAATTAAGTTCGGTTCTTAATTTATAGAAATAAAACTATATCTTAATGTTTTCGTTGATTTCAAACATTAAAATGATCAAATTTACTTTCAACTTGTAGAGAGAAAAGGACAATGGTATACTTATTTAAAGATTCATAACAGTTCTAACTCCTGGGTACTTTTTAGTTTTATTATTACGAATGTTGAATGTAGAGATTATATTAAATATTTATCGATAATTGATAGCCGGAGGACTAATAAGGAAAATTTGTAGAATCGAAGAAATATAATTCTTTACTTCAAATAAATGGCACACACCCATGCAACGTACAACATAAAATAAAATATAACGTCAACGAGTCATTAATGATGATATGTGTAAGATACACATACTATATAATATATTTTAATCCAATATATCATACGCGTTACCTTTTAACTATTAAATATGACTATAGTCACGGAAACCCGGCCACGGACATAATTTTTAGATTTTAATTAAATATTTTAATAGGTAATTATAGTTTATATACAGTTAGTAACTTTATTTTTTTTCTTTTAGACGAACTATTTAACACGCATATAGTAAAATCAACATGCCAAAAATACATAAAAATGTCAACATTGACACTATATGTTCCACAATTTAAGAACTTTTTACTTATTAAATAAATTACGAAATTTGGAAACTCTGCCTTTTAAACAAGAATTTAAGATGTTAGTAAATAGATTTAACTTTTATTTTAATTGAATCAGTACCAATAATAATATAATATAAAAATAAAACATAAAAGTATATTATACATAAATGTTGTAGACCGAAGGGAATATACAAAAGACACGTGTCTGTAGCCCTTTATACGCAGAGAATAGGAATCAATACATTTATAAAATGGTTCATAAATAATGAACATGGATAATTTTCAGGGGGATATAACTATTATTGGACAAGTGTAAATTTAAAATAAATAAAGTATTCAGCATTTCTAAACCTTTGTTCAAACCATATATAAAAGATGAAATAGTAGCAGAGTTATGTCATATGACTAAAATAGATTTTAACTTAACCAAATATGTGCCATATAACCAAAACAATATTGATTAGGTACTTATACCTACTGGCTACAACATAAATATATTTGTAATGTATTAATTTACACTATACCTATTAATTTTAAAAATTAATTTATCATATATCATTTTATATTGTTGTAACACAACTAATAATAAATATAAGAAAAAATCAATTCTATGATTAACAATTTCTAAAATTAGTACCTAATTATTTCTCTAAAATTATAATCAAAATCGTTGATACAGAAAATAAAATACGAGTTATGTTCAGAAAATTATAAATCATAATTTATAAAAATATTTCAATACAATATAATACCAATGTTTAATTTGTTCAATTTTTTTTTTAAAGTACAACACTAAAACGTGGTTAACAACGTAGAATACAACTCAATACCAAAAATATAATTATAATATTTTGAAAGCAAATTATTTACAGACAGAAATAATGAAACAATATAATTAATATTGAACTTATTTAAAATATTAAGCTATTATCTTAAGTGCACTTTAGAAAATATTTTTGTTGTGGAGTGTTGACTGAAGACACTGCCATAAAGGAATTTAACCTAATAACGCTTTTTAGAATATTTAAATTTTGTGGTATATTTCTTATGTGTTTATGAACATAAACTATATAATATACAACCAAATTAATGCAAAGGATATAATATACAGTTATCTTAAGAAAAATAATAATTATGTGAAGCGTATATATAATTTTTTTTTTTTAATACAAGCATTATTATTATTATTTATGGATATTAAAATAGAAATCCCTAATACGTTTAATATATATATATATATATATATATACATATATATATTTAATAAGGAATAGGTTATATTGGTTATAACTTTATTAATTAAAAAATGCGGTTGATCAGTAGTATGATGAATGATTATTATTGTCATTTTTACATGCGACCGATGAATGGAACGGTAAAGATAATTTAAAAAATACTTTTTTTTCATTTCTCATCAGCACTTATTGAAATTAATAAAATAAAGAATTGTAATGAATAACCCTATAAGATGGTTGAATAATATCACAAAAATGTTAAAAAAAAAAAAAAAAACAGAAAATTGTTATATTGTTATTTATTATATTTAGATACCTATGAAACTTTATGTACATATTGTATATAATATAAAAATTAGTTACGTTATTACATATTATACATAACCGTTGTATGTAAAACCCCGTATACTATTTAATATAAGTATTATTACTTGTTTTTGAGGGGTGATATGAAAATTTAACAATAAGGTTCCTTTCCTGACTTAAATCAAATTTTAACCACAGATACTTTCCATCTATATAACATGTATAAGGTTTCTCTATCGAGTTCAGTTCGGTGTTAGATTTCGAGTCACTATACAGACAACAATATCCACTGCATCCACTATACAGCTTAACGGCGACAATGCAACATATGGCAACTATAATGTTCAACGCGTGGAAATGAGTGGATCGGCTGACATGATCTCGTTGGTATAATCACGTCAGTTGTTATTATGATAAATATTGTATTGTTACGACTGCTTAATAGAATTGAACGAGCAAACTTTTACGCAATTCAAATACCTACGCGTAAAAAACCGCGATAGAATCCGTTACGTCAACTACAGAGTATTGGCCGCAATAATAACGGTATCCATAAGAATATAACAATAATAAATAATTTAATCTTATTTGAGTGACGATCATAACACCTAGATGATTCAAGCACCTACAAGTTAAGCAAGTTTTCTTTTTGTGGTACAATTGGTACATTACTTTCCATATAAATCATAAGTTAAGTCAGTTAAAACTATATTAAAATTAATTATGTATCTATAATAATTATCTGTTTCTTAATTTTCGTATATTATTGTAATTTGACCTAAAATATTATAAAATATATATTATAATTTAATATAAAGTTGTTATAAAACGTTTTTAACTATAATGTTGTTAATATTTGAACTTCAATAACTCATCAACAACTTATATGGCTTTACATTATTGATTTTTTAATTCCAGTATAGTCAAAATAAATAAATAGCAAGAAAGAACCAAATTATCATATCAAGTATATTCTAAAACAATATAATAATTTGGTGAAAATTAAAATTCTTTGGATTATTTATTTTTGAATGACAACAAAAAAACAAAATCATTTTTTGTAAAAAAAAAACACTAAATATTCCAGCTTTACCATATCGAACTTTATTCTCCCAATTTCCTTGAAGAATATAGATAAAATGTTTGTCCTCCCTAGGTGCCAACTAGATTTAACTTTCTACCAGAACCTAGTCTCAAAGTTGAAGCTTGAAACATTTTTACTGTTCAAAAAGGTAATCTAAAAAAATACATAATTATAAAACCAACTGTAAATCGCTTCGCTCAGAATCTGAAATTTTTTTTATAACAGGTTCATTACGAATACAATTTAAATATAAGTTGTTTTCTATTGATAATTATTTTAAGATATAAATACACTAAATACAAAATATATAAATTTACACGCGCGTGTATGTGAAAACACAAATAGGTAAACTTCGAGGAAATAGTTTGAAAAATTAAAATTTAAAATTGATGTTCATGTTATAATATACCTAATATATAATTTAAATAATATGTAAATAGTAAATGTAAAATAAACATTTAAAACTAGAAATTTTAATAAAATTACAATTATGTTAATATAAAATGTATAATAGAACTCTATATTTATATGTAAACCACTTTCACTAATTATAAAATTTAATTATTGCATTCAATTACTTTTTAATTTGAAAACATCACACAAATAAACAATTATAATATATAGTAAATAGTTAGGTATAAGGTATATACCTACCTAATTTAAAAAGTTATTAATGGTATTATACTGGTATTTAAAAGCAAAACAGATATTTTATATATGTACCTAATAATGTAATACCAATTAAATAGCTAATATACACACATATTGTTAATAATATAAGATAAGCAATTATTGGAAATATTTAAATATTTCGTTTGTTATAGATTGTGAGGGAATACAAACATTATTAATTTGATAATTTGATAATAATTACTGGCTAAAGTGATAAAAACCAGAAAGTCAGAAAAGTCGATCTGTGGCTTTAAAGTAAATTTCGGATATATCTTGTTAATGAGTACCTGGTCACAACAGTTAACTGTAAAATATGTTTAAATTTGAATTCAATGATAAAAATCATTGTGTACGAAAAGCGATTCTGACCAGAACAGATTGCCAGCAACTATTTTTAAGGATATTTTCAAATTTATAATAATGCTATTAACAATTTATTTTTCTATTATTTAGTAGTATAGTAGGTTGAAACTTTGGTCAAAAATGTAGTAGGTGTATTCTAATTACTATAAAATATTTTAATAATGACGATTAATGAAGCACAGTTAGTAGAATTGTGTAAAAAATTTCTGGCACTTATAAAGCTTAAAATTATTCATTTTTTGAAAAATTTTATTGTACCTACATATAAACATTAATAATAGGTACCTATCATTAATAATGGTGCAAAATTTCAAATCGTTATAAGATTAATATATTTTGGAAAACAATAACTTCATGAGGAACGTTGTATTCAATTTTTAAGCTTTTTGGTTAACAAACCAAAATACTACGGAAAATTAAAAAAAAAAAATCGTATACCCGCAATGTATTCTCTCTGTCTTACCCATAAACGTAACGTACCAAACATAGTATGTTAAAAATAATCTATTTTATTCTATTTTTTTTAAATATTAGAGTGGATTAACATATCATATCATATCATATTTAAATGTAAGAATATTATAATGAACCCCACCAAAACTCTTTTCAAATATAAATTATACAGTATACTAATATACTATATCAAACATAGAGTATCATAAATACTTCACACATTTCATGTATGTAATTAATTTTAATTTTATACTAGATATAATCACCTTTAATTAACTACCTAAGTCATTATATGTATTAACAAAATAAACGAATTGGTTACAAATAATCTTTTTTAAAATCTCCACAAAAACTAGAAATTAGTAACATTATATTCATTGGATCTCTCGAAGTAAATAAAACATTTAAAATGTAAAATGTCATTGGGTAGACGTAGACAAGACTAAAATAGAACAATCGAACTGGAGTCTCTTGACTTCTACTGTTTCATTTTTACTTTAAAATATGTACGTACGCACGTTAGAGCTAGCATGTTGTATAACTGTGTAACTACCGTCTACTTTACAACATATGGTATAAAAGTGACGAGGTAAATATAGACTTAGTCGATTGAGGGAGAAATTCCATTCTACATTATAGTTTTCGAGGAGAAAAAACGACCATAAAGATAGCATCATTGCATAAACCAAGATGAGATATTTGATAACGTGCCATAAATATAAAATATGTAAAACAAGTCACGAATAAAAGAATAAATATTTACTCGAATTTAAAAAAAATAAATAAATACCTGAATAAGAATATTAACTAATAAGTAATAATAATTATAAATGCATTTAAAATTTTAAAAACTGACACTTAACCAAAAAATGAAATAAAATAATGAAATAATTACCCATTTAGCTGTGTACAAGGATAATATATTTAGAGGATGATCTCACTATACGAATGGGAATTAATAATATGAACCTATTTAATACTTTTTTGAATTCGAAATTCTATTCATTTCATTTTATGATAATGAATAAACAAAATTACCAACTGTGATATTATAATTCGTTTGGTTTTAACTCTTTCTCTCTCTCTCTCTCTCTATATATATATATATATATATATATTATATAATCCTTCCTTCTCTATATGTACACAGAATGAATAAATGTTGACCAATTTTGGGTGGCATTACTTTTAAATTAAAAATTAAACATTCTCACATAAATATAACATACATCTCTCATATTATATATAATATGTCTTACGTGAATTATAATAACGTCAGAACTAAAATATTCAAACAAAATAACCCTGTAGATTCAATAGTTTTATTTCAACGCTTTTTCATTGATCAAACGATCTATTTGTTCAGTGGGGACACTCTGTAACAACAAATTACCCAGGGGCCATATGAACGGAAAAGTGACGTCATTGTTAAAGAGAAAGAGGGTGTTCGTACTTCGAATGCATGAGTCACGAATCGTGGATACTATTAACATGGATCATGAAGGTGTTTGTTTATATTGCGTGCGGAGTGCGGACAGAGTATGATTTTTATGCAGATATAGATCCTATCGTTTTTTCGCAATGACACATTAAACAACCAGAAAATAAAGCTAAATATAAAAATGTACAAACACATGGTGTAAATTATACAAAGTCAATACCTTATATTGGTGTGGAGGTGTTGGTGAAACTGTAAAAACATTGTAAACGTAAATAAAAATCTTATAACGTCAAGTAAGGGAAAATGTAAGTGTCATAACAATGAGCAACAAGCATTAACAATAAATAATAATCGTTTATTGCACAATAGAAAAAGTTAAAACAAAAGAGAAAGATAATAGAAATGAGCATGATGTAAAAACAATGAACCAAACACAGACTATGCAATTCTGTTTATATATTTAAATATTTTTATTGATTAAAACCGCAAAAACCAACACGCAAAATAGACTATTACCACTAACTACAAATGTAATAAAACATATATATAAATAAGTAATTCTTTAGTAGCGGTGAAATTGATTATTGGATATTGAAAAATAAATACATTACGTAATTAAATTTGTAAAAATAGGGTTTTAGACTAATTAATTATTTTTTCGGGCGATTCCCTTATCGACCAAAATTTTACCTGTCCCTTTTCGGCCGATTTACTTTTCGACCAAATTTAAAAAAGACTGATTTCCTTTTCGACCAAAACAACATTTTTTGTAAAATTATGGCAATTGTATAATTATGTAATTTTGAAAAATTATTAAAATTATAAGTTGCATAAAATATTGTAAAATAAAATATAGAAAATTATTTAAAATTTAAGACTACCTATCTAAACCAACATTATATAATCGACCTTTTTAAAATTTGGTCAAAATTTGAATTGACCGAAAAGGAAAGGGTACGTTTTTGGTCGAAAACAGCTATGCCCAATTTTCCAGCATTTAAAACTGTTATAACACGAGAATATGGGATGAATATACCTATATTATATACTTTAGATAGTTGTCAGTTATGAAATAAAAATATTAGTTAATTAATTTTAATACTTTACCAAAATAATAATATTTTACAATAATTTGTTTAATTTTGTTTGTTCACATTTAAATGAAAAGTTCTTCAAATCAATAATATAATTTTAATTAACATATTATTATAGTTCATTAACTATACTGACATTTTCAAAAATATAAAAAAATCATTGTAATCTTTGTTGTAATTGTATTGTGTTATATGATAAACTATTGTATTGTATTATAACTTAAAGCGGCATATACTTTTGTAATACTATTATAGCGACGTATAATAAATCTAGTAAATGTACTACATCAGTACCTATTTAGGGGAAGCAGTATTAAAACTAGATTCCCCAGCGTCGCCGATTTAAATTAAAAAACTATAGTTAATTATATATGTTCATTAAGTTTTAAAATATTATTAAAGTATGAATTTAAATGCAGAAATTAGCAAGACTGCCTAAAAAAATTGATTACAAAAAGGTAATTATTTTTAGAGCTTAAGAGGTATATGGTCCATATGCCTATATAATGTATAAGCACAACACTGTTACTCTAATCTCAAATGACTGTTATATAGTATCTAATTAGAAAACCAAGTGATGAAAATTTTGCATCCAAAAAACGTGCTTAGACGTTTGATGAGGTCATTTACTGAAATAAACATTAAGTATAATATTATATAGTTTTAAGTACGTGATATCCGGGTTAATCAAGGGAATGTAGCGTCTAGTAAAATTGGTCGTCGCTGGTCGAAATAAATAAAGGATATCCATATAAATATAATACATACAGGATGGTCGTTTTAACAATAAACATTCATCATCTCGAAAAGTACTAAGAATTTGAAAAAAATGATATTTTTACATTTTATATTTCATCATATTCTGAAGTAAAATATATTTTTTAATAATTTCTATGCATAAAAATTAAATTTCAATCTATTCGTTAATAAGTTATACATTTTTAATGATCTATACAAAATATGAATGAACTGCGTGTAGAAGCTAAGGGGTATCCCACTCATCAAACTTTAAATACTCCTAATTAATAACGGCGAGGTATACCATAATACCAACTAACTATACTCATTTAGAACTAAATTTTTACGTAGGTACATTAAAATTCTTAGAATATAATCTGCTTAGAAATATGATTAAATTAAAAATGTATGCTGTATTATTAAAAAAAAAAAAAAGTAAAAAGCTTGTATCAACAATTATAACGATTAAAGTAGTAAAATAATACAATTTCTTTTTTAATGTCTGTTTTATTGTTATAAAATTATATAAACCTAAAAAAATAGTTTAAAACAACGATGATACTTTTTGAGAATTTATGTATTTAATGCTAAGAGAATCACACTGTATACATATAATATATATATTCAGTAACCACAAACGACATAACCTATATTTATACTATTCTATACAACACCTACATACGTTCATTGCTCTGCTATTGTTTAAAATACTCATTGGCGATCGAATAGTGTAAAACTATTCTTTTTTCATCGAGATAATATAGTTGCACCTTAACCACCTGAATTATTACCACCCCTATGCGAGAAGTACGCACATTCTTTTGACGAACGGGGTATTGCAATAAATTAATATATTATTAAGCGTAAGGAAAATATTAAGTTAGTTACCTACTATTTATTAGCTTGAGGATGAAGTAGATAAGTTAAGGTAAATATATAACTATTTTAAATTTAAATATAATAATACATTTTAATTTTAGATTAAATAACAAAATATAACAACTGCAGACAAGAGTAATTATTTAATGCGGCTGTACTTTTTGTATAGGTACTAATTTAAATTTAATCAACAATGTTTTATTGCTAATAAAGTAATTCATATGTTATGGTTGTAACTTTAAAGTTATTAGTTATAACGTTTTAAAACGTTTTAATATATATATATATTATATTAGAGGTGTTTCCATTCAATAAATACTTCTGGATTTGGATATAATGGCGAACACTTCTGATGAATGACAAATTATGATAAAAATAAAAAATATTAAAATACGTTGTATTTTAGAAATCTTACATGCTGATACAGTAGTACTTATTATTTTAATTTTAATAAAATTATATAGAATTATAGTATTTTTATAGGTACTTATTAGGTAGCCAGTCACATTGGTAATGTAGCTAGTTGATTATATTATTTTTATATTCTATTGATTGTAAAATAGTTTTTTTGAGTAAAAATTTGAAGAAAATTTGAACTTGGTGAAAATGTTATAAAAAAAAAACTATATTTCTGAAAAACAATAACTTCTTTCCACTACTCTATATATTTAACCTATCTGTCTGTAATATTATTGTATTAAAGTATATATTATACACTAGTAGTCACAATGCGCACTTCCTGTGGTAAAAACACAGATAGTATCAATCGCATTTGGAGGACATCCTGTCAATTAGGCCTTATTACTATATCTCCTAAATTCGTAAAAACAGTAGTTATTGATCATTTGGTTGTAATAATAATTATTAAAATTTAGTAAACAAATAAAATACATATATGGTATACCTAAGTACCTATTATATTTTGATTCCATGCGTTATTTCGTAAGACGTAAATCATAAACACATTTGGTGGCGCACACGCAGTGAAGAGTGTTTAGAGTGTTTAGACCATAAAACCATATTATAAAAATTATTAATAACTTATAATAATATAATAATATACTTCATTTATTTGTATAAATTATATTATTATCATTCTAACTAGTTTTTCGATTGAGCTAACCAATCAAAATTATTACATGTAATTATTACCAATAAAATGGATTTAAATAAACAAAACAATAATATCTTACATACCTATACCTATAGCTACTGGCTACTACTAGTTACAACCGAGTACCGGAGTATAAACGTAAATGTCGATAAAAAAAAATTAGTAAGATCATTTTCTTAATTTAAATCTCTGAAACGTAGTAGCAAGCAAAAATGTAGAATTAAATCCAAATGTGTTTTGAAGGTGTATATTAAAATTTATATATAACAAGAAGGTTGTACAAAAAATATAATAGAAAAACTACATTACAAATGATGCGTGACCAATTATAATAGAGATCTGATGAATAGACCTTGAACATACATAGTTTTCTAGTGATGCCTTAAAAATCATTTAAGAGTGGACGACTAGATAGGTCGATCAAAATATTTTATAAGCATGTTTTTCTTAAGAAATTTTGTTCGAATCACAGAAAATTTTAGACAATCGTAAATTCTATTAGAACCTAAAAAATTATTATTACATTATTTAACGATTTTTTTTTAATCATTATTAAAATCTCTAAGTTGTCTATATGATAATGATAAATATAGCCGGGAAAAATTTATCTAATTCGTATAATTATCAAACAGGGACAATTTTATTATATAAATTTAACATAATTAATTAATTAAATGTAAAATACCTGAGTCCTTAAGAGTTAAGATACTGGAATGTTTAAGCTACCGTTGAATTTTTGAAATTAAATCGAAATTCTTGTTAAAAATTAAAACTTAAATGTTATACCTGAACGTTTAAATAAAATTACTAATCCAACTACGTGTCAATAATTAAACGAAGAATCACTAATATAAGACAGATTAATTATAATGAAAAATAATGTAAAAATTAAAACACTATCTGATAGCATTTGATCAATGTCATGTTGACGATTGGCAAAGATTTCTGTGAAAAATCAGTGGTAAATTATTTGCGCGTTGGTGGGAGATAACAATAAAAATCCTATATACTTTCTGTATATCTATGTAGAAGGAAAACGATCAACATGGCTGGTATACAAAACTATATAGGTACTTATTGTATACTCTGAATGCCCCGTCCTCCGTGGTCTGATATAATCAAGCAAGGACATAACATTATAAACAAGGTTATCTAGTGAAAATTCTGTGTATAGTAGAACCTTTAAAAAAAATCACAATATTTAATCTTGTAATTTAGTTGAAAAATCGAACTAATTAAGAAATTATACAATAAAAGTCAATACTTAAGAATGTTAAATAAATTCACTAGGTTTATAAATTATAATATGTATTGATTTTTAGAAGATACAAGGGATGGACCCTTCTTTCCCAATCGATACTGGCTTTTATTACCAAAATGCAATTTTGTATGAAGTACAAGTCAAAAATAGCTATTTATCTTTAATATAAAAGTATTGACGTTTGACTAGGGTTCTTTGTGTACTGACATTATATTGAAGTGTAAGGATGATAAACAGTGGCGTAGCTAGACAATTTTTCTTGGGTAGGCCTGATATTTTGATGGAATAAGGATTATCAATGAATATTTTTATTAAATAAAAAACATGATAATATAAAACAATCATTTTTGGAGAAAAGTGGGTAGGCCCGGACCTACCATGCTTACGCCACTGATGATAAACCAAACAAAATCACCCTTATTATTTATAATATAAAGGGTGTCCCACGGAAATCTGACAAATGAAATAACTTTTGTTCTAATTAATATTTTTAAAAAATTTCTTTTAAGTATAATTCATAGACAATTGCGCTACATTTTTAGTATACATTTTTTATTTTTTATTTTTTAATACTGAAAATAAAAAACTTAAAAATTGATAAAAATTTTTTCCAGAATATTCAAAATAGCCAATTTGTAAATCTGATTTTCAGAAAAATTTATATGGTAAAAACATTTATTTAAATCAAGTGACTGTTTTTTTACAATTTTTTTTAAATATCAACATTCTTGTTAAGTAACATACGCGGGCGCCTATGGGTATCATTGTATTGTTATTTCATTTGTCAGATCTCCGTGGGACACCCTGTATTACATTTATTTATTTTATTTTACTAACCATCGGTTTCAAGCAACTCATTGTAAATAGTTTCTGATATATCTTCAGGTGTTGTATATTCCCAAAAACCATCACTACTCAGTACCAGAAATTCTTCATTTCCATCTAAAACTAAAGATCTCATCTCTGGTTCACATGTTATATGTGGTTTGTATTTAACATCACCTAAAATATTAAACAACATTTATAGTAAACTATACTAGATTACATACAGCTAATAAATTAATTTAAAAAATATGTGATTTACCTATAGCTCTAGATACTGCCAACTGACCATCTACACGCCAAATACCTTGACATTCTGATACGATTCCACCTTCATTCTTTATTCTGTGAGCTTCATCCTAAAATACAAGGAATAACATAAAAAACATGATGTTTTATGTTTTATAGTTATTGAAAATTACTAATATTATGATAAAGTATACACTAACATATATGATTTTTACTAAATTAATACTGTAGTTTAAAAAAGAAAAAAATACAGCGGTTTTTTTTATTATAATTATTTTTTAACATACCTATATTAAAAATTAAGCTAAACTATACACCGGCAGCTTTTGCAGTATATGATACAATGAAATATTATTTAAATTAATATAAATATTAAATTATGAAACATATTTATTATCTCCATACTACAATGTTTATATATATTTGATAATGTCAATAAATATATTACCATTATTATCAATAGCATTAAAAATTATAACTTTATGCATATGAACAAACTAAAAATCACAAATATAAATTAAATACTATGTTCTAGCTATAACAAAAAAAATAAAAACACTTCCTATTTAATAGGATTTAATCTACATCAAATAGATGTGCATATAGTTTGTACTAAAATAATTGATTTATTGGAATTAAACATTTAAATTAAGGTATAATTTAAAAAGATACATAGAGACCAAGTAGAAAAGGTTAATTTATAACAAAATAGAATAAATGATTTCAGTAAACTTTTGGATTAGGGATACATAAAAATGATTATTAAGATAGTAAAATATTAAGAAATTCATCTATTGAATTATTTTTCTTATAATGTATATTAATATTAATATATTTTGCTTTTTAAGACAAGGCTGAAGTAGTTTTGATAGCGTAAGCAAAATTTGTTTATGGAAAGGGGGGGAGTTAAAAACCTAAACAACTTCTCTTTCCCGTAAGTATGCCACTGAGTAGTTTTATTTTCACAGAAAATATTTTTTATTTTAGTGTGACATTGTCATTATTTAATAAATAAATATTTTTGTTGACATTTTGAAATTAAAAGAATAAATAATTCAAAAATAAATGCATTTACTAAATACCAGACATTTTTTGATATACTGAATGACATTGTAATACTATCAAAATATTCAGAAATGGTATTAGGAAATACATAAAAAAAATACATTATAATTAAAATTAATAGAAAATAATAACATACATATCTTTCTGGAACGTGTTTATTTACTAAACATAAAGGTGTACCATTTTTCCACAATGTAGCAATTGAATCACCAACCCATGCAATATAAAGTTTTTTCTCTTGTTGTCTATATAATGCACATACAGCAGTTGTGCCACTTACTAAATTCTGAAAGAAAATGTAAACAAATATTAAATATGTTTTGAAACAAAATCACGTTTAACTTACATATTTTTCTGTTTTTTGTGTAAAGCCTTTATCTGTAGTAAAAAATGCTTCATACAGTGCATGTTCTGGATTAGTTGGATAGTATTTTGACTGTACTAAAAACTGATGTAAATACATTGAACTATAAACGGCAGCATCTAAACCATTATGTCCATCATAAACTGCATAAAAAGAAGCTTCACCAAAATCCTGACACAATTTTAACAATATTAATATTGCTTTGAATAATTTTTTGAACATATTAATATTAGGGATTTAACTATAGGCATTTTGTTGTTATAAGCATTTATAATTTTGGTTTATTTGAAAACATACGTATATTTTTTTGATTCTTATTAATTAACTACTACACTTCATAGAATTTAGTATTATGAATCATGATACATACCTTAACATCAAACAATGTATGCAAATAAGGAACAACTGTTATATAATCTTCCATTTGTCTTCTAGTATTTTTTAACACAAATGATGACCACCATACTGGAGTCAATAAAGGTTGATGATATGGAATAACAGTAGCATGCTTTAAACAAACTTCATTTAATTCTCCAATAACTCTCTGCATTAACCATAATGCTTGATAATCTAATGTAAATATTAAACAAAAATGTGAGTAATTACACAGACATACAGTGGTGTGACTCAACGTAGGATATTTTGAGGTAATTGCCTCAAGACTCAAGAGCATAATGGTTGAGTAGGTATGTATATAACGAACAATAGATGTTTTATGATAAAAAGATTTTACATATTATTTTGATTTACAATAAAATGCTATAAACAATGTGTAGAATTATTAAGATAAATTGTTATAGCATTCGAAGTTAAAAATTACCTTTAACACGTTGACTGCGTACTGACGCCAATCGGCGTCATAAGGATCATTCAGCAACGCGTTTGACGCCATTTGGCGTCCAATATATATTTAAAGTAAATGGTTTATTATTTTCTACGCGTTGCTGAATGTTGTTTTATTATTATTTAGCGTTGTTAAACGCGTGTTTTAAAAAATGTATTTATCCACGGTTTGAACGTTTGACCAAATAGGATAAAATTCTTATGTTATTTTTAGAAAAGTGGTATACATACTGTATGAAAACTGCAAAAAGACATACGCAGTTAACGAGTTAAGAAGTAGATTGTATTGAAAGATAATTGTTATGATATACTGTTATTATTAAATATATTCAGAAAAATATACAAACCTTGTTTTTCGGGTCTGTATCCAAATAATTTTGGTTCAGCTGCCCACTGGATTCTGAGATTGTTTATAATTTTTTGAGTTAAAAATACAATAAGGTCACTAGGACATTTTCTGTAAAAATAAATGTATAATCATAAGATGGTGGACATATTAAGAATAAAGGAAACATAAGAGTCTAATATATAAATATATCTATTAATAAAAAACAAAAACAAACTAGAAATTGTCTAGGTATTATATTATTTAAAATTTACTTTATTAATATGTATTTTTAATACTCCCTCAAAACTTGAAACAATAAGTCCATTTGGGGCTTAACAAAATAACTTAAAGTACTAGGTATATAATACATGTAATTTTGTTTCATTTAATATAATAGTTACCTATAGTACCACTAGTACCTATATAAGGCAATAATTTAATTATTTATCTCCAAGCCAATTTAAAGTTTAGCCTTGGAGTAATTACATTTTGAAAAACTCAAGAGTTCAAAAACTTTTGGTAACATTTTTTTCTTATATTTATACAAATTATGGATTCATCATGAAGAATGAAGATGTGCTTACATACTAGCTAGTCTTAATCAAATCACTCTTCATCTAAACCTAGACTACAGTACCTCCTCAGCAGAATTTCAAAATCCAGAATGATGAAGAAAATTAATTCCAGATTTAATATTCATTAGTTATCACAGTTATTGTATAGTCATAGTTTTTCTGTATACTTAGAACTTAACCAAGAGCAAATATATTAACTTATATTTTTATCCGCTAAAATTAGTTTTTTACTGCATATACCTAAGACATCTTACCTGTCCTTCAAATACTGATGACACCAGTCAGCTGCTGCCCCGGCTAAATCACATAGATCCAAGTCAAATCTAGGTAATTTAACAGGTAACTGTTCACTAGTCACTGTCTCTGGAAATTTGTCAAAAAATATTTGCCAGCGCTCATCCATAATGAAACTTATGGGTATCAAACACTAATAATTAACATTGCTCGGGTAAAAAATGTCAATTTATAAAAATATTTGGATGATAAGTTATGTTATTTTAACTCTTATTTTTATTTTATTAAATCATAACACACTAGCAAATAGCAATCAGCTAAACCTATAACAAATAATAGCAAGAGCAACAGTAGTTTTCTTTTGCAAATTTGCGGTAAAAATAAAAGACTGAAAAACAAGCGCCCAATAAAAAAACAAACAGTGCGTCCAAAACAATTGTTGATTCAGTCGATATTTTTAAATTTTAAAGGATGTATAGAATACAAACAATACCATAAAAATTGTATTTAAAACATTGTATAATCGAAAATTTTATGATGAAATGACAATTTTTAACGGCAATTGGATTTTAAATTGTATATTTTTTAACAACACATTTTACGTTCACTTGTTTCTTATCTGTTATCAATTATCATCATATTCCGCGCGTCATAAAACATTCTCAGATCATTTACCCAAAGCAATAAAGCATATTTTCATTTTTGTTCAAATGACAAATAGTGCTAAATTGATATTTGATATCATTGACTGTTGTGCTCGTTCACTCATTCGCTATGCAACGTCTATCAGTGTATGAAATATCAATGTTATTAAATTTATTTTCAAATTTTTTATATTGATGAATTTACATAATATTACATATCTATTAATTGTTATCTAAGTTGAAAGTTCCGACTTCTACCTATCTGTGGTTCCATCTCAACTTTTTGCGGTTTCAAGAAAAAAATGAAATTGATTGTGCATCAACCAAAAATTCATATAAAATTTTTTTGAATTTTTACGTAAGCAAAGTCAAATTATATTGATTATTTTGGAATGACTGACGACTTAAAGCAATAACAAAATGAAGCTCGTTCATAAAGACATTGAA
Organism: Aphis craccivora; assembly: GCA_009835225.1. Lineage (NCBI taxonomy): Eukaryota > Metazoa > Arthropoda > Insecta > Hemiptera > Aphididae > Aphis > Aphis craccivora. Next base: position 10,121 of record VUJU01000584.1, on the reverse strand, counting down.
AAAGATGGCAAAGGGTTTGTATTAATTGCATTTATACATTTATGATGACAAATATAAAATATCATAAAATCAGTTTTTATAATATCTTTATAAAATACTTTAGAGTCATTGTACTTATACCCGAAGAAGCTGAAGATATGTGGCAGGCATACAATATTATAAGAAAAGGTGATCAAATTCGTGCATCAACTATAAGGTATTTATGGCAAACTATAAGTCATTAAAAATGTTTTACTGTTTTATTTTGTAGTTATCAAAATAAGTTGTATTTTATGGTTTAATAGGTAAATTTATAAAAATTAAATATTTAGATACTTTTACTTAGCTATATCATTAGAAATAATATCCACAAAATCAATCATTTTCATGAATTTAAATCTTTGATGATGATTTAAATCTGTTTTAGGCAGGGTTTAAGTCCCAGAAAAAAAGTTTTGTTGATTTTTATAAAAGATGTATAAAAATATGTATTTTAATTTTGAAACGGTAATCTATCTTAGTTCACTACTTTAAATAGTACCTACACTTCACTTAAATTTATTTCATGTGGTATTTAAAATATATGTTTAAGTTTTTTTATAATTTTACAGAAAAGTACAAAATGAGTCAGCTACTGGATCGTCCACTAGCCATCGAGTACGAACAACTTTAACTATTAGTGTTGAGTCTGTAGATTTTGACACTCAAGCTTGCCTATTACGGTTAAAAGGAAGAAATATTGAAGAAAATGAGTATGTTAAAGTAAGTGATTGTTTTAGATTCTGTAATAATTTATACATTGATCATACAGTGTATCGTTTTTTTTTCTTTTGTGTCATCATTTTTAAAAGCAGTAAAAATGCTTTAATTTTTGAGGGTAGTTTCTGATAAAATATTAGATCTAGTTATTACTTAAAGAGGGGACGGAGTGGCCGAACGTTCTAAGGTGTCGGTTGTGATGTGCACCGTTGCCGGTTCGAACCTCGTTCACAGGCGGCACCTCTCTTCGGACAGTTACTGGGTCTGGAGAGAGAAGCCGCCATCCTCCCCAGCCCGGGCATGGCAGAAACCTACGTGTGCTCACTAGAGATTCTGCCAAATAGGCGTCCGAACTAGGTCTTAGTGCCTACTCCCAGACATAAGCGCCACGAATAATAAAATTACTTAGAGAGAAATTAAAAAACTTTCAGTATTGACTTATAAATTTAAAAATAATAATAATATAATATATATGGTTTATTTTTAGTATTATATTAATCAACTTAGGGATCCCCTACGGACTACATTCTGTATTTTACAGGATTGTCTCATTTTGAATGAAGCGTCCCAGTGTTCAAAAATAACACTTGTCCCGTATTTTGTACAATCCATCCCGTATGTACCTTATATTAAAATTATTTCAAAAGTTTTTCTTATCATTTAGCTTTTTAAAATATTAATAATTATTAATAAATGATAGTCATTTGATTGTAACATAGAACTTGTTAAGTTAATATTAAAGGCCATTCTTACAGTGTCAGTTAAGACCGATTGGTAGAATTCTATTGGTTAACACATAAGAAAGTCACCTAATTATTTGTCTTTAATTTTAATTATAAATTATATTTGTTTCAAGTATCGAATATTTAAATATTATTTATTAATTACCAAGTTTTTACTATGAATTTGATAACAAACATCATTTTAATTTAGTAATATCTTAATTCTTAACATAAATCCTAATATTCAATATTTCAATATTTTTTCATGTATAAAAACCCTGGAACCTGTTTAAAAATTAACTTTAGTCAAATTATAACATTTGAGTTTTGAAGGACTATGCCCCCCACCCTCTCCCATAATTAGTATTTATATGCATTTCAAATACATAAATATGATCTAAAATGTCCTGTATTTAAAAAACAAATTTGGGATCCTTAGATCAACCTATCATTTTACTTTTACTTAAAACAATATTTAATAAAATATCTTTAGAAGTAAAGATTAATAGATTCTATTAGTTATTGTTTGGAATAATTTATCAGTTAGTTCAAATTTTACATATTAATTACAGTAACCTACTCAATTATGAGATACACTCAACATTAACTATACAGCAATGCTACTTCCTTGTTGGTTTTTTTAAACATGCATAATATAATTGTATTTTTTAGATGGGTGCATATCATACCATTGATTTAGAATTAAACAGAAAATTTACTCTAATAAAAGAAGAATGGGATTCAATTGATTTAGGAAGAATTGAAATGGCCACTGATCCAGCACAGGTTTTATTAATTATTTATTTTATTTCATTTATTTATAAATCAACGGGTAAACACCCTTTTGGTAAATATAATGAATAATATAATAGATATATTATAATATACAAATATTATTTCTATAATTAAATTATAAATTGAAAAATGCCAAAATTATTTTAGACAGCAGATGTAGCTGCAGTCATAATGCAAGAAGGTTTAGCACATGTATGTTTAATCTCTGGTAGTCGAACAATAGTACGTGCCAAAATTGACCAAAATATACCACGAAAGCGAAAAGGAGACGTAAAGCAACATGAAAAAGTATTTTAATAATGATATCTTCTAGAACACTTGATTAATTATCAAAAAAAAAAAAAAAAATGTAGGGAATTTTAAGATTTTTCGACTTGGTGATGCAAGCAATATTGCGTCATATCAGATTTGATATTGTTAAGTGCACAATAATTGCAAGTCCTGGTTTTGTGAGAGATCAATTTTTTGAATATGTGATGCAGGAAGCTGTAAAGACCGATAACAAAACGATTTTGGAAAATAAATCTAAATTTATAACTGCTCATGCATCAAGTGGGTTCAAACATTCTTTGAAAGGTAAAATACTGATATTATTAAATTAATAGTTTATTTTTTCATTTTGTGATTATTATAATTTGTATTTATTATTTCTATATTGTGTATAGTAATATACTAATATCACTTATTAATTTAAAATTAAGATAAATTTATAGATACTGGCAATTGGTAAAAGTTATAAATATTTATTAAAATCATAAAATAGATAATTTTTAATTTATTTTATTTTATATCAATAATAATTTAATATAATATATTAAATTATTTAAAATTTGTCTATTAATGTTTTTTAAAAAATTTGTTTTATATTTGAAATTTTCTTAATGATAACTGTTATTATATACATTTTTTAGAAGTTCTATCAAATCCATCTATAGCTGCTAAACTTGAAGATACCAAAGCATTAGGTGAATTAAAAGTGTTGGAAAACTTTTATAAAACATTGCAAACTGAATCATCCCGAGCTTTTTATGGTATTAATCATGTAGAAAAAGCTAATGAAGTTTTAGGAATCGAAACGTTACTTATCACTGATAGTTTATTTAGGTCAGTGCATTTTATTTTATGCAACTATTATTAGTTATAGAAATTTGTCTATAATATATATAATTTGTTTATTTAGGAGTCAGAATATTGCTGAACGTAAACGTTACGTTAAATTAGTAGATAGTGTTAAAGAATCTGGGGGTGATGTAAAAATATTTTCAAGTATGCATGTTACTGGAGAACGTAAGTTAATTTTATTTTTGATTACTTTCACATTAAAAATATTTTCATTTATTTAGAATTATCTCAAATTACTGGTGTTGCGGCAATACTAAGATTTCCCATGCCAGAGTTAGAAGATGATGAAGAAGAAGAAGATGAAGATGATTATTCTGATGAAAATACACCATTACCACCAAGTTGATAGAAAGTTTATTTTCATTACCACATAAATACTAGATATAATAATTTTTTTGAATTTTTATTTATTAAAGTTATTGCTAGTTTTTTATTTACTATTGATTATTTTGTAACATTTATTTCAATTTCTTAATAATTGTTTGTTTGTATGTGAACAAAATATAAAATATAATATATTTTTGAAAATTATAATCTTATATTTAAAAACCAGTAATTGCTAGTCAATTTGTACATTATTTCATTGAATGCTTTTCAAATCTACATAGCACACAATACTTACACTTTTTCATAACAAGCAGGGGAATAAAATTTTAAAGCTGAAGTTAAATTTTGAATAGATTTAAAAAAATAATTATAATTTTTTAGTTAATTCTAGGTATTTATAACCTCATATATCAAAAATAAAATAGTATTTTTGTAGATAAATACATTAAACTTACTTTTATTTTATCATAAATTACATTTTTTTTTTTTAAATAAATAATTATTAAAATATAGATTAGCACACACTAAAAAAGCTATAAGTAATAAATAATAATATACTTTTACAGATTAAAAACCCCATAAAATATGTATCTTATATTATAGTTTATGTTAAAAAAATAATATATGCTCTTATGCAAATGCTTCAAAACACTTAAAATATACACCTATAAATTGTTTTTTCAAAATCATGATCTTATTCAAAGTATTACATTATATGATACATTTCTTTAATAAATATTCAAACCAAAACATTAATAATTCAAGAGATAAATGTAATTATTCAATTAAAAAAAAAAAACAGGCTATCTTTTTTTTAATATAATAGTTATCAGGTAAACTGAATTACAAACCACAAAACATACACATATTAACAAGTTGTTTCCCATCTGAATGACTAATGATAATATGATATGAATTATGTTATATAATAAATTAAATAATATTAAGATTTGGGGAATAAAACTAAAAACTGCATTCCCTGCTAAACAAATTGTTGACATTTCTTAATCCTATTGAAGTGAAGTCTAAAAATAAATTAAATTCTTTACAAATCTAAATTAATAAGTATGGGTATGGCATGTGCATTTCATGGTTATTCTGATTGTGTCCCATAAATATATGTATTATATTATACTCCTAAATAGAGGAGCTCTATTTTTTGTGTAAGGTTGATGCAGTAATCTGACAGTTGTGTAAAATTTAAAAATTGTATGTTATTTCAATTTACATTTCATTTTGGTAAATTTAAAGACAAGTAGAAACATTGTTGAAAAAACAAGTATTACTAAGTTATATAATTAAGTTTTTATAATAAAAAAATCACATTGCAGCTGAATAATAGGTATTGTTTATTGTTGTGTAGATAACAGCAATTTGATATATAGTGATTATTTGATATCAATTATTTTTGCTTACAATATTAAATGATTCTGGGGTGCGTTCGAATGTGATTAATTGGAATAGAGTAGAGTAGAGTAGAGTTACTCTATTGTTATCAGTGAAGTTAAAATAACCTACCTATTTATTTAGGGTCGTCGGGTTAACCCATAGAGTAAGACTCTACTTACTCTATGGGTTAACCCAGAGTCAACAACTATGTGTAACTGAATGGTGAACTCAATTAGACCGGGGCACACATAGCGGTTAAGCCGCTCAAAAAATTCAAATTTTTTGATTTTAAATGCAACCGCCTGATACTCGTTCACACATACGCGGTTCGCGTTCGACCACATCATGTCGCGGCTCAACCGCTATGTGTGGCTCCACTGCCCTAGCCTTACGCCAAACGATGTTGAGTGTTTGAACTCACCCCAGAGTCGAGACCACCAGCCTTATTCTGGTATTTTATATGTTGGTAGTAGCTGTTTATTTTTCAATTAGTAATATGATAGATTGAACTAATTTTTAATAAAAGCAAATCATATATATATATTGTATATATAGTAATATTTGTTATTATGTAATATTACTAATTCTTATTAACTTATATAAGTGAATTCCAACTTACTGAAGTAAATTGGTGTGATTTTTCATACATAATTATTTCATCATTAATTCATAAATATAAATATATATATATACATTTTTTTTTTCATTTACCTATTTGAATGGTTATAAAAAATCATTGATTTTTAAAAATACCAACTAGATCCAATTTGCTACAAGAAATTACCCATGAAGTTGAAGATTAATGCATTTTTAGTTTTTTTTTCTGCTATTAAACATAATTGGTGAAAAAAAAATAGCACATTTGAAAACCAATAAATTCATTGCTCTGCTCTAAATCTAAAAATGAATGGTCAATATGACTCTAAAATTTAAATTAAAAGGTTCATAGTTATGCATACACAACTTGATAATAATTATGTAATATAAACATTTAATTCACTATTAAATTATTATTTCATAATTTACATTTTTAATTATTTTTGCTTTCAAGTTCAATGCTGAGATGTTTTATCAATATACTATTATAATAAATTATTTTTTTGTTATTTATAACTTGACAGATTTTTCTAAAAAAATGCTTATAATTAAAAATGTGCATGAAATAAAAAAACACATACTAATCTTTCAACTGTTAAAAGATTTATTTTTTATAAATTTAAAATTATTCATAATAATAAATTATACAATTTACATCAATGTAGCAGCTTGTGCTCTTCTTGCTCTGATCTCTGCACGTTTATTTTCAACACTAGTTCTCTCGTGAATACGTCTTTTATATTTAAGTAATTTAATTTCTTTTTCTCTCTTCATTCTACCAGATTTCATACTCTTATATAAGTTTCTATATTTCTTTTGAATCATTTTTTCTTTGAGGAGTTTCATTTGATGCATTTCACGTCTAAGTTTTCCTTTATTTATTACTTCTGGTGTACCTGACTCTACCTTCATTTTTTTACGCTAAATAATTGAAAGAAAAAAATTAATAAAATTATAAAAATGACTAATATAGCGCAATCATTTACTTTAATTTCAGCTAATTGTTCTTCAGTCATTTCTCCATCATATTCATCTAGATCCTCATCATCAGCATCCATTGTTTCATCCTCAGATTCTTTTTTATCATCTTCAATATCTTCAATATCATTATCAGAAATTTCATCCAACAATTCTTGATCTATAAAAAATTAAAAATTAGTATTTGTTTTTTATCACCAAGAAAAATACATTACCTTTATTAACTATTACAGATGGATCAGTTAAGGCTTTCTCTTCAGGTGGAACATAACGTTGTGTACGATATTCAACAGTAAATGGTGACAAATGAGGAGGTAACGGTGTACCAAGAAAATATTTATCAACTGGAATAAGTTCACGTGCATTTACGCAATCAAACACCCATTGTGGTTGAACATAATATCTGTAGAATAATCAAGGAAATATTTATGTTAGAATTATGTAATTGGGTATTCATTACTATTTAAAAATTAATAACGATAAAACAAAGATGCTTATGTTGCTCATTAGTTATTGCAGTAGTATAGGTATGAAAAACACAGAGTTCATCCAGTAATATTATAAATAAATAATTAATCTTATAATAAAAAAGTGTATATTATGTAATATTTAGTTTATTTAGAACAGGGTTGTGGAATTGGTTAATTTTTTAGAAATTTAACTTTGAACTAAGACTGGCCATAACATTAACATAAATAATTCAAATTACCTTGAAATATATTGTTTTTCAATATCAGGTCTGTCCACTATTTGATGAGTAATAGTCTCATCAGTTTCTGGAAAAGTAGCACCTTCAGGGAATGTGGTTTCATCCCAAGACACTTGAGCTCCAAAACATCTGAGAGCAAATACCAAAGGCTCTCTGGGAACTTCTCTGTTTAAAAATACTTTAAGTCCTTCAAACAGTTTTTTTAATTTCCTTACTTTTTCATATTCTTTACGTGCTTCTTCAGCTTTTGATTCATCGCCATCCTAATAGCAAATTAAAGGTTATTTTTCTACATTCAACAATAGGTACAATTTAATCCATATTATACCAATGCAAAAGTATCTAAATCTAACTCTGCATCAGCAGGGTCTTCAACATCTTCTGCAGTTTTTAATAACGGTAAATTTAATGCAGCTACACGATCACTAGTTTCATTTTCTTCTAAAATTTCTTCTTCGAGTCTTTCAGCTAAACAAAATTATATCTTAATAATATTAAACATACAACAAACTCAAATAATCACCATTGTACGATCCAAGTCGTGGAGGATAGTGTAAATTTAAATTGTTGTAAAGACGGAAGTTTACAAAACCCAATGCAGTTGAATAAAAATCAGCAAAAGTTGCCATAGTATAGAAATCAACCTCTTGCTTTTTTTGTGGCTAAAAGAAAGTTTATTGTTAGGTGGATATAAATACATAAATTATAATTGAAAAAATATCAAAAAAAATCTTACTTCATGTGGATAATTATGAGGAATAACCCAAGTAATAGCTTGGCCTTTTAACTCAACTTGAAAATAAATTCCTTTGATAGATATGAATACCTTCCGTAAAGCACGTGCAGCGATGCACACATGCATAAACTCAACAGTTAAGCGACGGCATAATGCAATTAAATTTGGAGGAATGCTTTTTAACTTTGGAAAAGTGGCAAACAAACAGCAAAGTGTTAAAGCATCATCCATATCACGTAATGCATCAATAAATGTCGGGTATCGTTCTTTCACTACGTGATCAATGGCAACACGTGGGATAGTATTTGCATATCGTTTTATCATATCTTTTTGATGCATCCCCTTGGCACGACGTAATCGATTTAGATGTACCTACAAACGAAAATTAATATAAAAAAAGGTAAATATATATATTGTAAACCAAAGTTACTTGAAGATCTCGTAATTTCCATATCATTGGTTCGTGTAACAGAAACAGTATATCTTTTTTGAGATACAGAATATGTATACCACTTTTTCCTCTCTGAGCCCTCCGACGATGAGCTGGCTCTCTCGGATAGATCCCTTTGATTATACATAGTGTACGAAAATCTTTCAACGATAGCTGGAGTTTATTTAAAGCTGCTCGCCTTGTAACATATCTGGCTCCCTCACCGGATTGAAACTGTACAAAATATACATAAAATAAATGCACTTTGATGTCATTAAAATAATTGTACAAACCTTTTTCTTTTGCATGGGCATTTTAGTGAGAAATAAAAAAAATAACAGAAAGTATTAGAAAAACGTGCTGTAATGTTGTCATATTGTTTACAAAGTGATCTAAAGAATTATTAAAGTGGCATAACCTCAAATAGTTCAAACTGATTCCCCATGCTCGTATTTATTTATCTCTAGTTTCGTGATACCATCACTACAACAAGGTGTAACTTTCATAGATAATTCTTTTATTATCTATGGTAATCTTGCCATTCATAGATTACACTACAGCATTGATTATATGATTATTATTATTATTATTATTATTGTACGTAGAAAGTATTCTATGTTATTGTAATATGAGGCGTGCTAAATTTCTGATTAAAAATTGATATTTGATAGCATGACAAGATAGATTTTGTCATGTTTGATACTTTGATAGTATACTTGTCTGTGGCTAATAATTAGTAATTACTAATTGTTATTATTAAATTATTTATTTGACGAAATATAAACTGTATTTTTTATTTTACTTTTGAATAAAAATTAATTTACTGGCACTCTGTGAAATAGAAATCATTTTTTCTAAATAGTATTTCTATGATAATCTTTTTTATAAAATAGTCAATTAATAAACATTTTTTTTTTATTATTTAGTAATATTTAATAATAATTGTTTAATCATGCCTTCTTTAATTGAAAACAAAATTGTAACTAGAAGAGAAATTCTTGACATGATGAATGAAAAGGAAAAACTTGAACAACAATTGAAATCTCTTCTTGAACTTTTGCAATCGGTAAAACAAAATTAAGTTTTTCTTAATTAATAGTTTAAACTAAATTAATTTATTATATTTATAAATTTAAGTCCATAGTTAAACATACATAGGTATTTAATTTTTAATATATTTAAAATAATATAAATGCTGAATTCCATAAACAATTATCAAACTTTTAATGAACTATAAGTAAATTATTAAAATGTTAAATGTATGTTATAGCTAATATTAATGGTCTCTTAAACATGATTGGCCTAACAAATGTTATTAAACTATAAATTGTTCAATTATTTATACAACACAGCATCTATTTTACATAACAATTATTTTATGATCTGTAACATTTTTGTTAAAAAAAGTTGTGTCACATATCACTTTGTTATCTACTTATACATCTTACTATAAGTGTAATATAGGTAGTAACAGTGGCGTATTTTCAAAAATGTTCTGGGGGGGGTCCACAGTTTATACATACTTAAGTAATTTAAATAAACTATGATAACTATATACCTATTACCTGTATCACACAT
>VUJU01000583.1:65133-89268 GCA_009835225.1 Aphis craccivora | reverse complement strand
GTAAACACTAAACATACAAACTGTGTTGTTACAGACTGTATTGTATTTATTAAAACAACACCCAAATATTTATTTTAAAATAACCACATTCATTTTTGTTCTTTTCAAAATTGACAATAATTGTATATACATAGCTTGACTGTACCTAACTGTCTTCCGTATCTCTTTCACTGCTGCACTATAGATTTTTGTTCAATAATTTTTATTTTGAAAATATTGTAATATAAATTAAGCTACCTTCTATACTTATTTATTGTCAGTAAGAATAACTACTCATTAGGAACTTCGTATTCAATACTCCAACATTTTTACTTTAATATTTTTTTAATACATACATAAATATATCTCGAAAAAATACTATTAACGTCGACAATATTTAAAATATTTATAAATAATTCTAATAAAGACCCATAATATATGTGAAATTCAAGAGTGTTTTTCAATAATATTATGTACCTATAGGTAATCTGTGCTAACACACAAGCAATATTTCGATTTTATCGTGATATTGACTGGATTACAGAAACAGGTGTGGTACAGTTGTTCGATAAAAATAAGATGAAATTTAACTCTCTCAAGATATATTTTTATAATATAAGGTAGTTGTATGTTTACATGGTTGTTGACTGTTATAGTATTGTAATCGTGATTCTAACGAAGAGCTAAATACCTACCTAGAATTACTATAATATCACAGAAGTCTGTGCTTAATTATTACCTACTTATTATTTTCAAATATTTTTCATCGTTTTATTGGGGTTTGTTAATATTTTGATGATTTTTTTTGACGTAATTTAGACATTTTTACATAATCCTTAATATTTTTTCGATAATAGTATGCATTAAATAATAATACAATTATTTTATTTAAGTAATGTTTTTAGAACAAATACTTTTTTAACTTAACAAATATTATACAATGTAAATAGAAATTATATATATATAAAAAATACATTAGTCTTTATAAACTTTAATCCTTTGAACATAATAACCTATAGTATACACATTTTGCGTTTTAACTTTTGATATTTTAATTTATGATTTTCTTATAGAATACAAAGTATAGTTTATATTTTATAGCAGTCTGTAGTCATCTGTAATCTGTATAAAGTTTTTAACCACTTCAATAGTTAATAGTTACCTATGCAGCTTATAATGAAATTGTTATAAAATTTTCGTATGGAAATCGCATAGAAATAAAACATATTGCATACTTTCAATAAATTCTATGGCAGAAAATGTCTACCTATAGTTTAAAAAATGCGTTGTCGATTGTTTTGAATTATGGTGACAGTATAATATGAAAAATGAGATATTGCCATATTTTATTTATCACGGCAACATGGTACCCCTTTATGGACACTATTGTCTTCCAACGATTGTAAAACAGTTTTTATTACAAATTTCATTCCACAAAATTTTTTAAAATAAAAATACAACGCACATACAAAATAAGTTATAAGACTATTAGATGTGTTGCAACATTATCAAAACAATCATAATTCTTGATTATATATTTTTGATATATAATAATGTTGTTGATATATTATTTCGATTTTGTTTTTACTAATTGAAACTATATTTTGTAAATAAGGTATAAAAAACGTAAAAAGTAATGAATGATAATATTATTTTACTAATAGTGATTGAAAAATACCAAACAAATGCAATTAATCGTTGAATAATATTGAATTTAACTTTTCTATATAGACATAAGTATAATATTCTGTTTATCACGAACTTAAAAATAAACGTATTGATTGTTTATTCATAATTGTAAGAGTTTATTGTACTTGCTATTATAGTTGAATCTAATGGTAAATCATTGTAAAGTTGTTGAGGTATATGATATAATATTCTGAGCGAAATGTTTAAAAATCTGATGAGAAATTACACTGATTACAGACAATATTAATTTAAAAAAAGTATTTTGTTTAATCCAAATATGCAATCAGTAAGATTAGGGATTTTGAGATAGAAAAACATATGTGTTTTATAATATGAGTCTTATTTATATGAATCTAATATTGATTTTTATAACCATAAATAACTAACCGGCAATAATATTATCATAGTGTTTATAATAATAACATTAAATACATTTAATACAAGTACATATAAAAGAAATGTTTCACATACTTTCTCATTTCATCACTATATTCGATTCGGCAAAAAAATATTGCATAAAATACACCCTTAAGATGACCACGAAGAGTCAATATTTCAGTACCTAGTATTAAAATTTATTGTAAGTAACTGGCTAGTAAAATAAATTCGTAGTGACATGTGTAATTTTTTCACATTATTATGTAAACAAAATAAAACATTTCATTTTTAAAGTACGTATGGTAATTGTGAATACAAAGAGTTATCGACAAGAAAACAATGTATGCGGATGACAGTGTAATGTGCTGTTTATTTCCCTCTCAATGTAACATGTATCATCAAACGACGTTAGTTATATTTTGGGAAATTATGGAATATTTAAATATGATGATGGTCATAATTTCACCCATCATCATAGTTTGGAGCATAGTGAAAATAGCGTTAAAGCTTTTAGAGGTAAAATTTAAATTAATATTGTCTTGTATACAGAGTAATTGTTCTTTTTTCACTAACTTAAAATATTATGTGATTATCATTTTAATATCCTCCTGTTTTCATTTATTGAATATTCATGACACATTGCTTGTAATGGGTACTTATGTTTGTACTTGAATTTTCTTTAGAATGGTAATAAGTAATAACAATAATTATAATCTATTGGAATACGTGTATAACCTATATTCCACAATGGCTTAGAAACAACAGTTATATTTTAGATTATATTCAACTAAAAATGAAGTAATGAGTGAATAATACATGTTTATATTTTATAATGAAAATTATTGGTACTGAAGTGTAGTAGGTATAGTGCATGCTAATATGAACGTATCATATTATATACATTTGAATTCTAAAATGTTTAGTAAGCTGTCTTAGAAAATAAGGTTTCTAAAATATTATAATGATATCCATGGATTCAGCAGATATCAATCTTTCATTATTTTAAGTTTAATTAAATACTAATATATACCTATTTATAATAAATTAATAAAACTAATATAATATTGTAATATCAATTACATTTTAATACTATTAAAACTATTAGGCTTCGATACCCGAGATAAGATGATAGTTAACAGTTAATATTACGTTTAAAAGTTATTTAAAGTATTAATTTTATTAAAAATCTAGGATATTTGAGATTTTGTCGGGACCTCCATTCTAGAATACATTTTTTCAAATAGTGAATCCATTATATCACACTTCGAGAAGAACAAAAAAATTGATTATTTTTTGTATAAATATTAAGTAGTCTATAGTAGTATTTTGATTTTGAATCTCGTAAAATAATTCGTATTTATGTCCTATTTCCCAGTAATGGGCTGTATCATTTAGGCAATTTATGAATACAATTCATTTTAGATTATAAATTAAACTCAATTTCAGAACAAGAAATGTAAATTAATCGAACACAAAGTCGTCGAAAAAAAAAGTATAGATAAACGTATAATAGAAGATCTTGGCATCGTTAAATATAATTATGATGGAGATGGAGACAAAACTTGCTCAGATTCCGACTTATCAGTTCCTTTCAAACTTACTTCAAAAAATGATAAGAAACCATGCCAACTTGATGATTCCAATGCTGATTCAAGTTTACCTGAAATTACTGAAGACACATGTAGAAGAAATTCCTGCAATTCATCTGACCAAGTAATTTTATTAATGGTTACCAAACCACATTTAATTCAATTAACTGTTAAAAAGATTATTTAATTCTATTTTTTTTTATAAATAATTATGCCAGATTTTGGCTGTGTAAAAACTAAATCACAATAAAACTTTTTATAACTAATTGAGTCCCGAATTAATATAGGTATTTCCTTTTTAACAATTTTTCAATACTGTATTTAAAAATACATTCAGACTTGGTTAACTTGAAATCCAAGTTAAAAGTTTAAGTTTATAAAGTTCGACTGTATTGATATATGGAATTATAAACATTTATTGTCATATATTTTTTTTTATAATTTTAACAGTTTTCCTTCCAAATTTCACGGGATTGGGACTGACAACAATATTAAATTATTGGCTTGATTAAAAATATTGTTTAAATCTGACTGTATTTTTAAGCAGTAAATTCGATTAATTTGTATAGTTGATATAGACGTATAATAGTTCTTAAAAAATATATATATATTAGATATACCTAATAAGAAAATTTAATAATTTAAAGTTAGGTAATGTATTTCGTCAATTATTTTTATAAGGTGAACTGAATGCTTATTCTTATTTCATTCTGCTATTATTAATTAAATGCCACCAACATTATTTATTGTGGATCAACTTTCTTAGGTTGTAATTTATTTAAAAAATGTAAATATATTTTTATACATTTATAAGACATCCAAAATTAAATGGTACCTACCTAAATACAACAATTAATTAACAAGCTTTTATAATTTCACTTTTAATAGTTGCACAAGATATAATGTTTTGTTATCGTTGTTATTTAGAAATTGTTTGATTACCTAATAGTTTGTATACGTGATTCACTTAAAAATAAATACATGTGAGCATTTTAAAATCAAAGTTATATCAATTTTTTTCAATATGGTAGATTAGATACAATAACGTGCCATTTCGAGGTTTTTATATAGTTGCTGTAAAACAATCTGACTTATGTGTTGACACATTCATCACATTATTATAATACTTTAAAATTATTATTTGTAAATCTTAAATTCCCTGTTTTATAACCTACCAGGGATAGAAAATGAAAAATACTTTACGACCGATTTCATACCCACCAAATATAAAAAAAAAAAAACTTGAGCCAAATCGGCCCAGCCGTACTCAAATTGATGAATAACTATACATTTTTCACACCATTTATATATTTACAATAAATATAATTATAAAATAATAATATAATATATAATTTTATTATTATATTATATTTATATATATATTTACAATATTTATTTATTTATTTATTTTAATTTGAAATTAATTTTTATTTAGTGCTTTCCTAGTAGCAGTGAAGACATAGAATATTATAATCACCTCCTTAATGACCACTCTTATCGTCCTCTTCGTAAAAAAGGAAAGTCCTCAAAGATCGTTCCAGAAAAAAAAATTATGCGAGAGATCCAAGAAACTACGAATTCCGCCAATTAAAAGATAAGGTAAACTTACATACCTATTGGGTGATATGCGTACAATGTATATTTATTATATTGGTAAATATTAATATAATTTGTACCAGTAATAAGCACCAAGTCCTAGCTGAAAATTTAAATGTTGTCTCATTCTCATCAAGCGGACCATGAATATAAAATTTTACATGTTGTACTACCTACTAAACTGTAAAATAATATTATTCATATCATAATTTATAATAAATTCATATATTATAATAATAACGAACCCTGACGTTTTGGCGTGGTCGTTTAGATAAATAGTAAATGACTTAAGTAGCTTAATGAATAAAATATTTTTTATAATAACTTTTATTTCGAGCAATTTTATTTTATTTTAGCTTTTTTATTAAAACCTCTTAATAAAACTAAGTATGTTGCGGGTGTAATCCTCTATAGTAGGTCCACTTCCCAGCATCCCCACTGCTTCCAAATTTCCACTCGAAACATATACCAATCGTTTGTACCTCAACGGCTTTCCAATTATACCAAACTTTTGATGGGGGTGCTCAGGAAACCCTGATAGCACCCCTTCATTTGTATTTCTATTTATTTTATACCCAATTACTTGATATTTACAAATTATAGTTTTTTGCCAGTGATAGAGTAGCACTACTCATTACCCATATATTTAAGTATGCAATAATATTCAATAAAATATTATTGTAATTTACAGTAATTAAAATTAACAATTTTAAAAATTTTAAACTTGCATGTAATTACGTTGTCTAATAGGTTATATTTTATAGACTGGGGTGTATAAAAAAAAATTGTTTAGCACCTCCCTCCCGAAATTCTTCAATACATAATACCATTTATTTATTAACAATGGTCAAATTTTTAAAAAATATAAAATTTAACAAAAGTATTGTGTTTAATTTGCTTCTCTTAAATAATTTAGCAACTATACTAATATACTATATATTTGATTGTTTGATGAAATTAACATTAAACAAATTTCAAATTATTCTAACTGGGAATAGTGTCACGTATTATGACGACTTGAATACTAAATATAGCATATTAAATTTTAAATATCGAAAATTGGTGCCTATAATATAACTTTAGTATTTTTTACGTGTGAAGAGTTGTTAGAAGTGTAGATAAAGTGCTTAAGTTTGACCAAGTTCCAAAAAAAACTTGAAAATATAATATAAGGTACCTTATGAATTGTTCTTATTGTAGTTAAGAAAAAAATCAAAAAACGTTGGTCACAATTTTTTAGATTCTGAGTGAAGCTAGGAATGTATTGGTTTTACAATGATGTTTATTTCTTTTTTATTCTGGAAACTTTTTTCTCCACCATAACTTGCTCAAAAGTATCAAGTGTAGCATCTTTTCTGAAAGATTATGTTCTTGAGCTGGTACTTTAAAGAGGTAATTTTTCGATTTTCGAAACGGTACTCGAAATAAAAGCAGTTTAAAGAGAAAAATGTACGGGTTCACGATTTTATAATATTAAACAATTTATTACGGACGAAGTTTTATACCAGAAATATTGCTTCAAATGAAAAATGACAAGAAACCTTTTTTGTTGTATTTTGAATTTTGTTAATTACGTTTTAAAGTTTGATAAATTTCACTCATTTTTGAGCTATTTATAGACATTTTAATTTTGGTAATTTTTTTTTGTTGTAAATCAGTTAAAAACATTCGTAATAACTTGAAATTTCTGTTGTTTACATATATTAGCCTTATCTAGATATGGTAAAAAACATTTGAGCAAGGTTTAAGAATTTTCAGGCATAAATATTTTTGATAAGTACCAACTAATTTTTTTTTCTTGTCTGTAAATAGTTAAAATAGAAAATATATACTTTTTTCCATTTCCTTAATATCATATTTCTAAAAATTATTTTCAATACCTAGGTAATCAAATGTACTTAGTACAAACGTGCAGGTAGGCACATTAAACATTTTAAAATTATTTGTAACAAATTTAACTGTCATAACTATGTAAAATACATTATAAATTAAGAACAAAAAATATGATATTGTATAATAGCATAATATTTTTTAATTACTATTGTGTTTTATTTATTTATTTTACTGTACAAAAAATTATAGATTGTTGATAATATAATGCTATCCACCGAGTTTCACTCAGAATCGTTTTTGTTAGCAATCGTATACTGTTGCTCACAGATAAAATTGTATGTATGATAATATGTATGCCCGTTTTCCCAACTTCTCACATAAACCAGTTACTGCACTCAAGATTTTTTTATATGCGTTTATAGTTCAAATTTTTACGAAATATGTCAAAATCATGAAAATTTCCAAGTAAATTTGTAGTTGAAAAATCATAAATGTTTCCCATAAGTTTTCCTTCTAATAGCTAAACAAAAAACTCGAAGCGTTGTTATAGGAAAAGTTTTATGATCATTTGAATTTTAAATTTTTACAAAATTGCGTAACGATAACGATTTATCCACAAACCATTTTAAATATTTGTTATTATTCGAAATTTATAAGTCGTAGATGCAAAAAAATTTAGTTTAATCAGAAATTTAAATTTCGAAAATGGGGAGGTTTGAAATGGACCTATTTTGTAGGTATAATTCATACAATTGTTTGTATACGTAGCTAAGAGTTGAAAATTTAATACAAGATTTTCCATAACTTTGGATTGCAATAATTATAAATAACTTAAATTTTGATGTATTCACGCCATTAAAACATAAACCCTCTTTTTCACCAACCACTGCAAATCATATCTAGGCTGATAAATTATCTTCGTTGAGAATCGTTTTTCGTATACAATGATACCTATCATCGGATTCAAATTTAATGCATCCATTAAAGTGACCTACTATACAGCAGAGTGTTACTCACTTGATCACTTTTTTTTTATTTTTATTTTATTTAAATTCTCGAATACATGTAAAATAAACAAAAATAAAAAATAAATCTAATTATGTTTTTTAATTTTAATTTATCCATTCCAATTTTAAGTATAGTTTTGTTTAACCCTTGCTAGGTGACTAAGTTACAAAATTTAAATATGCCACCTACATCAAAAATTGACTTCCATCAAATCCATAAGGTTTTAACAGAAAGAAAATCGGATACATTTGACAAGGAAACAAAGCTGTTGAAAAGTCCTAATGATGCAGGCTGGAAGGATATAATTAATCAATTAAATTTCAATATTTCACCCAAATATTTATATTTGATTGTTAAAGAAAATAGACATGATAATTTGACAAAATTAAAACTCATTCTCGATGTATATATGCAAAATAATCAGCAAGATATTAGTGAATCAGAAAGCTCTAAAGAACCCTTTGGAGACTACGATGACTTTAGTGAATCAAAATAAATTTCAAGATGACACTATCTAAAGAACACTGCGAGTCAATTTATGATTCTGTAAACTCTCGGGTTTATAAAAGGTCAGATAGGAAAAGCATATATCGTGAATATCAAACTCTAAAACCTTACGAATGGTCTCCGATGATACACAACTATTTTTATGCTTTGACTAAACTTCCATGTTGCATAAGTTATAAAAATGCCTGCCAAAGTATGTCCGAATGGGGAGATTTTCTTTAAGATCAATGGAAAATGCACTGTATGCTTAAGTAGATTTCAAGGAGTAGTCATTGATCAACCACCATCTATAGATATAGTAACCGTAAATTGCCTCTATAAAGGTGATTTTAATTGTAACAGTTCTATTAAAAGAAAACTAATTGGAAATAAACGGGAGGTATTAAAAAGAAAACTAAAAACTAGCTCAATATCAGAGAGTTTATTCAATGATTTGAAAACTAACATTTTCAAACATAAAACTTTACCTTTACCAATAGAACAATTTTCGAAAATTCACGTAAATTCAATCATTGGTTCTATAAATATGATAGGAATTACACTTGGTGCAACAAAATCTGAAATTGAGTATGATAATTATTTGACAAATAAAAATGATGGAGTAAAAATAAATAAACTAAGTGATAATAGTGGTAATAATGTAAATATTTATGATTGTTTTGTATTTGCTATAGAAAAAAAAAATGATGGCAAAGTGAATAAATTCAATTTAGAAGTTCAAAGATATGATGAAAAAGTAAATGAGTTAAATTTAGAATTTGAAAAAAATTATGGCAATGAGTTCGGTTTAGAAGTTGAAAAATATGGTGAAAATGTAAATGAATTAAATTTAGAAGTTCAAAAATATGATTATGACAATGTAAATGTATTCAATTTAGAAATTGAAAAAAAAAATGATTCGTTTGAAGATTGGAGGGGACTCGGTAAACCAATTATAACTAAAAATGTTTCATGTTATGACACCAAATAGAGCTAAATTATGTAAGAAATTGCTTGAAAAAACTCGAAAAAAAAAACTAAAAGTACTAAGAAAAGCAATTTACTTTAAAAAAACCCAACTGTGTTGTTTTACAACGATCGTAGTAAAACAAAAAGTATCGTGTTAGGTATCTTAAAAAATGGTAATATTTCAGATCTTAAGCCAGTTAAAATTGATGGATTCAGCTATACTCTGACCAATACCTGTGCATTTGATAGTTTATTCCATCGTATGTGCGAAAGTATGCAATATTCTGCATAGATTGATCAAGAAATATCACATGATTTTTTCGAATTAGTTTCAACTGCTTCAAAGGATGGAATTAATGCTCAGATATATCGGAAAATAGTCGTTACATTAATTAAAGTAATGTGTACTCTGAGAACCTGTAACGAACATCCAAGCGGTCTTAGGAACTTCAAATGTTCTTGTACAATGGAATTTATGATACCAAATATATTTACAAATTATTTTTCATTAGTGGCTTTAGAGAAATACCTTAACTGTTCTTTCACTAAAAGAAGAGAAAATGTAACAATTTCAGTTAAGTTACGAAGTAAGTAACTTGGTTTTTCTAAATGATGCGTTAACGTCAATATTTTTGGATGATCCAAAGGCATATCAACATTGTAAAATTGAAAGTATTGAACTGGTAAAAGAGTATGGAAAACAAATATTTATTGAACCATATCTACCACTTACTGCTAGACAAAACACGGACAAAGACTTGGATATATGTGTTGTATTAAATGAGATTCCTAAAACAATAACGATTCAACAACTTTATAATCTTAGAGGGATAATTAAATTTATTCCACCAACCCCAAAGAAACTACAAGCTATGGGTCATTATATCACATATTGTTGGAGACACGCAACCAACAGATGGGAGAAGTAAGATGACTTATCTACTACAGAAAGAATTGTTAGACCACCTACTATCGCTAGTAACTGCCAAGTATTAATCTATACAATATAAATTCTGGTAAATAAAGCTGTAACTACAACTTATTTAAACGTATTTAAAAACATTTTTTAAATAAATTCGACTTTTTTTTAGGAGTTAACGTCTACACTGGTTACATCGTATGCAATAACAAAAAAAAAAAAAAAAAAAAAAATCACAAACTGTAGGTACATCATATTATACTTTTATCGAGATTACTAAATAATCATTATTTGTACTATTACCTATATATAAAATAAAATTCTTCGATTTCAGTCATATTGTACTATTATAGGTAAACATACTTAAAACAATACTTCCTAAAAAATACTTAAGTTGCATTATAGGTACAGATTTTCGATATTGCAATTTAATTTAGTAAATTTTAGTATCTAGCAAAATTTAATTTAATTAAAAATTATTTAAAATTTTATTGTGTAATTTATACCACATTTTTTTTTTTTTTTTGTGCACCGTAACTGCGCATACAGCATGGTAATTTTATAATATTTTATCAGCTTTAACACTGATTTCGACTACCTGCACTGGTGCAAATTTTATATTTTTATTTAAGTGTGAATCACAAACTTCTGGTAATAAATATTCGCAATTCTGGATGTTGTACATCCATTTGTAGTAAGTCGTATTGTCTGTTTCAGCGTACTTATTTGTCCTGCCTTCTTCATCTAATACAAATTCAATAATACAGGTGAAAAACGGGTAGACCATTGCCAATTTATCATAATTCTACCAACATAGAATTAGTCAAACCAATCTATAAAAGGCAACCTCTTTGAGGGCATCTGTTCAGTTAATTTTCTTATTGCAATTTTTTTTAATGATAATGTTAAAACCCATTTTGTAAAAAAAATCAGTATTATTTTTGTACAATTTAATTAACACATTTTCAACCTAGATTTCCTAGATTTTAATATTATATTATATATTTTACAACTATACATTTAATCCGTAACGTAAATAAATTAAATTAGAAATTAATACATGGTTTTCAAGCGTTTTTCAGACTTTAATTGATTTTAAGCTAATTTAATGTTACGATCTATGTTTTTACAGTTGCCAATCATGGACTTAGGTTCAAACAGCGACCTGAAGGGTCGGAATATACATGTCGACATTCAATCTTAATATTAATACTGTCAATATGAAGACATTAATAAAGTTGTCCGATGTTTTATAAACAAATACACAGATATTAAATATTTTAATATTTTAATAATAATAATATTTTTATAGTTTTTGTAGGTTCTAGTTTATTAATAAAATATTTTTTTTTCGTGTTTTTATAAAATAAAAATATAAATAAAAAATGTATTTTATTGTATACCTATCTAAAATATATTATAGGAGGTGAATATGTTTGGTATAAAGTTAAACTAAATATTGACTTTCAGATAAATCATAGATACATGCAACGAATAAACCTCTCCTGATAAATAATTTATAGATGATACCGTATTGTAGACATTATACTATCGTATGTATATATATATATATATATATCATAAAATACAATAATTAATAGACACGCGTTATTATGAAAGTACTGAAGCCCGATACATTATAATATATATTCATATACTCAGTACTATGTACCTTCCACTAGTACATGTTTGGAGTTTGGACATCATCTCGTTGCAGCAGAATACATAATTGATAATAGTTAACTAAGTGAGCCTTCCCTTGGTTACGATTCTAAAAAGTCCTCTACCGTATACACAATATTATACAACTGAACTATAACGGGTGCCTAGTCATTATTATTAATATTATTATTCGCACTTGTGCATCGTCGTAAAGGATAATATTTTATACGATGATAATGGTAATAATAATAATATTACGTTCTGTTGATAACCCTACGGTGTATGCTTGGGGGTTATGAACTAGAGTGGATAATAGATTTTGTTTGGTACGTTGACACTTTGATAACAGAAATTTTGAAAGAGAGCGTCCTGGGGAAATAAATTCACTATGTTTAAGTGCTTAATATGTATTTTGTTATAATATAATTAATTTTACCAGTGTCAAATGAACACGACTGTCATTTTACAATTTGATTTCGAATACAGTGTAATTTGTAATAAAGTATAGTATCTAACCATATGACTGAAACCCAGGATTGTTTAAAATGTCTAGATGGGTATATAGTGTGACTCTATATTGGACTCTGCGTTTTAATTAGACTAATTTTCAGAGAAATATTATTTTACCTGTATCACGAACATTTTTTCTGCAGTTGAAGCTATTCCTATTTTCCTCTAATTAATGAGTTTCTTATTATATCCTCCTTATGGTTACTCACTCCATACATACAATTTAGAATATTTAGAACATTCACTACTGCTATACTCATCGTCTGTTATATGGTATTCTCTTATGATTCATATAACATTATACATTACTGACTTCACAACCGATTTGTAAAATATAATTTTTAGTTTCAACGATATATACTTGTCACACTGAATCTTGGCCGCTTTTCTCTAATTCATCCATCCACTTATAATTCTTTTTCTGACGTCATTCTTTAAACCACCATTCCCTTGTAATACTGATTCTAAGTACTTGGATTTATTAATTTTACTTAGTTCACACGTAATAAAATCATCACCAAATTTCTTACTCCATCAACTTTTTGATTACTTCTTCCAAAACCATATAAAATTGTTTCTATGTTATTCTTAGTTCTTTCTCTTCGAGCGCTATTATTCATTTATCCAATATTTTAATCACTTCTTCTGGGATATCTTTCAATAACCAAGCATCACATGCATTCTGTATATTTTTTGAAATACATTTTATCCAAAACAGGTAAGGGCTCAAGAATAAACCCCGGTATATAACCTACACATCTGTTCCTTCATATTAAATTCATTCGTTTTTGTAGATACACTTTTACTCTCTTCGTTTCCCATTTATGCATGTCTTCTAATACTTTAATATACACTTATAGTAGTATTTTTGTTTTTAACGTCCACTGAATTTTGACTTAAAAAGTTAAAACTATTATAATTTCAACACTCGTGTATATCTTTTTTGCTTTGAAATACAGGTACCCAAATGCTTTCCTTCCATTCCTCCGTTAGTTTTTTTCAATTAAAATCGTATTAAAAAACAAATTAACCACTTAATACCTCTATCTAATATCTAGGTACCATATTTTAATTTAGTTTAATATTTTTAAATATTTATATTTAAAATAATACGCGCGACATCGTTAATATTCATACGTAATATTATAATACAGGTCTTCTTGATAAGAAATTCAAATAACTCGAGTGATCTGACCCGCATCGTCAACGAGCCAACGCGCAACCCTACAAGCATTGAATAATATTATATTGTACTATAATGTTATTATTATTATTATCATCATCATTATGACGTGTACCAAAACAAAACTAGCGGCAGTCGCGATAAACGTACGCGCACTCGCGATACGGTATTTAACGACCGCAAAGACTTGGGACTCGTCCAATCCTTTTGGCTCGATTGAGCCTTTCAATCAATTACCCTCTGTAAAGAGTATACCGCGGGTGCCCTATTCTACTACGTTAATGGTTAGCGCGGCGATGCGGCTCATCTTGTATTTTTCAGGTATATTATATCGTCGTATATTCGTAGAATCAAAGTAAACTCTGCGCCGGAGTGCTGCTGCAGCCGCTGTGCTCCGGTGCTCGATACCTAATACGGATAATGAATAATAATATTAAATATTATTTATAAACGTTTTTGGGCCGGTGTTTCACTACCAACCACCGGATCATCGGTGTAAACCGTGTAATTAACACGTTGCCGGCCGATTGAAATTATTCTACTATTCCGCCGTGTGGGGTTATTAACGACTAAAGTTAAATCGTTTTACCTAAATCATGCTATAGGTACACGGTTTGATACGAATAAAAACACGTCTCAGACGGTACACGCCGTTTAAAGCGCAGGACTACCGGCTTTATAATACCAGTCGCCGTAGAACCACGGTCCGGACGAGAATGAGGCGTTTTAATGTCCCGTTACGTATTAATAATATAATATTATTATAATACGCCTAAAATAAAATCATTCAAAATTAAAAACAGTCGCGTGGAATATAATATAAACTACATATACCTAATAGTTAAAATACGATGTACACATTTTAATAGATTCGAGTTTTAACAACACGCGTACGTTCGGTACACGCTATTGTATAATATTATTATAGTTTTTAATGGGACAGAGAGTGAACGACGCGCTTAACGTTTCGAAGCCTTTTACGTATACAGTCGTGTTGAATAATTGAATATACACGTGTTTTAAATATAGGTATATACAGTTTATACGCCTGCGACAAGAATATGTCGTCGACATACCCTGTCGGTCCTTTGCATTTTACGACTATATTATCATTATATACATATACATTATTAAAATATCACCGACGGCCATCGACGCGATAATTGTACGCATTATAAATTATAATATTCAACTGCAGTATTATTATAGCTTTTAAATTGACTCATCATCGTCAAACCTGTTACTCGTCGATCGTAAATATTACCTATATACAGAACCTACCTTTAAATATACCTAATACACATGTTGTAATATTTTTATATATTTTTATATATAGGTATGTATACAATACACATGTTACGGTATTATTAAAAAAAAAAAAAAAAAAGGACACACACACAAGTCCTACACGCGAGTTTTATCACATGGGCCGTATAATAATAATAATGATATTCGGGGGTATAATCTTATATTAATATAATAAAACAAGAACATTTAAAGTTTCACGCTGTGTGTCGACGCAACGATAATAGGAATAATAAAAATAATAAAAAAAATAATATATCGTTGACGGCGTCCATTAGCTGGTAAAGAATCGAATAAATTGTATTTATATCGTCTTAGTTTTTCATTACCTCAACAATATAATATTAGAAAATGCCCGTATTATACCGGACGATATTTTTTATGGTTGTCATCCAGTGAAAAAGATGGTTCTTCGATATCCTATATTCGCTGCGACCGTGACGGAACTTCAAAAACTAGTAAACGCACTGCAGGCGGTACACCGACCACCTGACTTTTATTCATAAATCGAGGTGTTTATTTTCATTCACGGCAGCTCTAGAAATGTGGCGAATAAATCGTGCGTGGAAGATATAATAGTGACGACGTGAAAAAAATAAACTCGAATTATGTCGTATAATATCGTATGCACAGCTACATTATACTATATAGTAAAATATATAATAATATGATATGTATGACCTGCGTACATAGATGAAGAGTAATTCACCAAAAAACATTATGATCGCCCACATTTTTTTATGGTCACGTGTTTTTAATTTAAAAAAAAAACCGATATTACACTATTGTACACGATAATAATTATTATTGTTATCCGTGCCTACATCTGACGCCAAATATTGCAGATAATCAGTGCTTCCGGTGATCGGTAATGCCGAAGCGGTCTTTAATTTTAATTTTTTTTTTTTTTTGCCCGGAAAATCGAGGGTTAATAGTGTATGGTTAGTGTTATTTCATCGATAAATTTGAAGGGATGGCTGGGGAAAGAGGTCGAACCTCGCGTAACCCCCTTGAGCAGACCCTTGCGTGTGCGCTAAGAGTTTAATTGCGATAGGCGTACAATTAATCATATAAGCGCGTTCGTGTTGTCGAGTCGTTAACGCATATTATATATAAAAACCAATAAATACAATAATATTATGTTGTGGAAAAAAAAACTTGCCGCGGACACATCTCTCCGACGGTATAACCACCACGAGTAGCCTGGGGGTGTATTATATTGGTGAGTGTGCGTGAGTGTGTAGTCTGAGTGCGTTGTTTCGTATCGTAGGTTATATTATTGAACAATACTAGCACGTATCTCCCGGATAATCGAAACAATCCATCGAAAGGTAACAGTATAATAACGTTTTAATAATATTGTTATTATTATTCATAATATAATATTTATTGTTATTATTTTCGAAAAAAAACGAGCCCGAAAATCACTATTCATGATACATAGCCGTGAACGCGGCGTGTTTTAACATATGATGCCTATACCGCGGGTATTTTTTGGACATTATGAGATATCGTTTTAATCGAACCCGACGAAAAAAAAATATATATAGGTGCGAGCCTATATACATTCACGCCACCGCTACAACACGAGCCTCGGGCCCATCGAGTACGGCGCGTGTATGTAATGATATAATATATTATTATACGCGACGTGTCTGTACACGTCATGTTTTACAACTTTATTACGCTATATATTCACGAATGACCGGATTCGCGATCGATGAGCGTTAATTTTAATTTCGATATTTCCCGAAAGCATAATACACTACCTACTTAGTGGGTAGGCGCATATTGTTATGTAACGTGAGAATATAATAATATATGACGTGTGGATTTTCATATTCCCATAAATATTATTCTCGTTGAATAATAATGGGCTCAGAAGAACGGCTGAAAACCCCATAATGAGTGTATTTTTTGGCGATGAGTGTATAAAAACATACGATTTGCGTTCAAAACTGATAACATTTTTGAAACATAGAAGGTCGACTAGCGCTTAAAATTTTGCTAGGGCCAGAAAGGTAATGATCGAATTATTTCACTCGTTTCAACAACAATATTGCATAAAATCTACTTATTAACGAATATTATAATATTATTTGCATATCCGATGTAATATAATAATGTCTATTGTTTTTATTATAACGAATACGTATACTCGTATAGCTACCATTTAAATATTATAATAATTAGGATGTGGGTTCATGTATAATTTATTATACATCTGTCGTGAATAAAGATAATTAAATGATTCTACTAAATAAATATAAAACTGGGACTTACATATTTGAACTCTATTAAATAATTTAAAATGTTTATAACTTATTTTCTTAAATTATCAAAACATTAAAAAAAAATAATAATAAATAATTGCATAATAATGGATAGAAAGCGAGAAGGCGTTTTCTAGATCGCAAGTTATGTATGCAGTCATTATAGTTTGCTGCCGTGTAAATTCAATGATATCAACTTTACTGAGGTTGACATAAAAATATATAAAAAAAGGGTTGAATAAGTATTTATGAAGAACCACGGTTTAAAGAGAGTTATAATTTCAAATAATGATTAAAAAATTGTTCACGGACTCAGACCTACTGAACTAGAAGTTATCATATTTCCAACTAAGTAGTTATTATTTCTGGCATCGAGCAACAGTTTTTTTTTAAAATATCTACAAAAAGTTTAAGTATAGGCAAATAGACGATAATTTGTATTTTACAATATTAATGGATAGTGTGGCCTACTTATTTGTTGACGACAACGATTTAATAAAAATAAAATTGTATTTTCAATGAAAAAAATTTAACTAAATGAATAATTGGAAATAAAGATCATTTTTTACAAATTATAGATTTGTAGTTTTATGTTTGATTAAAGAAATACATGCACGTATTATTTAGTTTAAAATTAAATGCATATAAATCTGAAGTTAATAATCATCATGTAAAAATATATTGTTATTCCTAATGGGTAATTTAACAATAATAATATGTATATATTGTAATATATTATATATAATAATATAAACGAGTTATTATAGTTGTAGATCTTTGTTTAAGGTGTCAAATGATTTAAAAAATCTGTCTATCTGAACCGGCTGTTAAAACACCCGTTGACTTTTAAAAGTATGGAAGATTTATTGGGCTTGTGCACATGTCTCATCATTTTAAAATCATTAAATAATAAAATGTTTCTGTATTCCCTACTTTCTTTGAAAAAAAAATCATACCAATTCTAAGATGGCGTATAGAATATTTCATGTCAACTTTAAAAGGAAACACGCTTACAAGTTCTGTAGAACGATCGGATCCAATGAAATTCAAACATTATCTGTTTTTGACCCAAGTGCAATTAGAACGTAACATTTTATTGTTCCAATTTGAACATTTTGATTTAGGTAAGGAGTGCAGATTTCGATAATCATCATGGTAAGAACACGTCTAAACAAAAAAAAAAAAAACAACGCTTTCCGATTAATAAATTCTGACGGCTATTCGTATTTAATATTACAACGCGCTCTACGTGTCTTAAAGATAACATTAAAATAACTATTATAAAATGATTATCTCTCAGATATATTGTATTAAATAAATATCACAACACCCGTGTGTAATAGTGTAATCGTTAAGTGTTTTATACTATGGTCATGAGTTAGTCATCACACATTACGCACAAAGTATACACGTTAATATGAGATGTCTTTAAAATATTTATTACAGCGGATAACGATTGGATGAAATCCGCTGAATAATTTACTTTTTATCTCAATAGCAAATATAATATTATAATGACGATAACAATTATCATCGAAGATAAAACGAGACGAACGCGAGTTGGCAAAGTAAATAATAGAAACGAAGGGAGCCTCGAGTTAAAGAACGCGCAGACGTCTAAACTGTTTCGATTTGATGGTGCAATAACGCAAAGCTTAATTGATTCAATTTTAATCTTACCGAACCAAATACAAAAGAATCGGCTTAGAATATTAACAAGGCATGCATAAATAATACTCGTAGAACCGATTAAACGATATGCAAACACAGCGCATTGAAATTGCGCTGCATC
Source organism: Aphis craccivora (assembly GCA_009835225.1). Taxonomy (NCBI): domain Eukaryota; kingdom Metazoa; phylum Arthropoda; class Insecta; order Hemiptera; family Aphididae; genus Aphis; species Aphis craccivora. The sequence goes on along the minus strand of VUJU01000583.1, from coordinate 70,097 downwards.
GTAAAAAAAAAAAAACGACTTTGCATCGCAAAAAACAGCCAATATCGTAATACTCTATTATAATAATATAATATAGTATTAAATAACAATGCATATAACTAATATGAAATACTTTACAACAATATCTGATACAAAAATCTGTGTGTTGTGGGGTGTGTATATCATCGGTTATCGACGATACTCGTCCGGATTTACTCTCCAAGAAATAACGGACAAAGCGTTCAAAATTCTCCTAGTCCCGTACTTCGAAAACTCTAAAATGTATTCACTTTAACGCTATAGCTGATGAAGTTCATATATGAATATTCGCCAATCGTGTTCCGGAAGTTATTCAAACGGTAGCGAATGCAGGACACATACTCGAGTTGTCGAATCGCTACGGTGATAAAATTAACAAGGAAAACAATTTATCGATAGCTCGTATTCCACTATTGACATAATGCTAACCTCAATTCTATATTGACTTCAGTTCTTGTCGGATACACGGGATCACCGAATAATGTATTTTATTTGTACTGAAAACAATTATTTTCTTTATTTGTTTCTTAGTTGTTTTTATGTATATATATTATTTAAACGACGCTAAACTATTGTAGTAAACTATATAATCATGTCGTTGTCGTTGTATGTATTTTGGAATATATTGAATTACTTATGCCTTTAGTGGATCTATTACGTAGGTACCATATAATTGTTTATTATAATTGTCAACGTTTTCTGAAGTTTTTAATTAACACTCAACATACCTATACAAAAAAGTAACGATTTAACATATTTTAATGACTTATAGGTATAATTTGTTTAACGTTTTCACCTATGTTTAATTAATTAGAAATTTAAGTCGATAAAAATAATATTTAACGCTTATGATTAATTCGTTGAAACACCAATATAATATAGGAACCTCTAAGCCACCTATTTAAGTCATCTACGTATACCTACAGATATTTTTCATAAGTACCTATTTTTAAAATTAATATTTTGTTTTATATGTTATATATGATATCATAAGAATGTTAGTAAGTCCGCCTTCTAAAATTAATTGCAACAAAATTTTAATGAGATAAATATACTATAATAGGTACAAAGTAAAATTTGTATCGCGATTTTTAGTTAGATTATTTGGAATGGAATCAGACCACCCAGACGTTGTATATATTTATATTTAAACGATTTTTTAATCAAGTAGAGTCATCAAGTTTCATTTTATTACCTATATACTATGCAATCTAAACGATATATTAAAATATTTTATCGCTTTGGATACTTGTTAGTGATTTGATAAACATCGCATCAAAACATCGGAACAAGTAGGTATCAAAAAGTGGTTTTTTAATTGGATATTAGAATGATTTTAAAATTCATTAAATACTGTTATACTTTACGTGAACCGTCTAATGACACATAATTTTTTGGAATATATCTTATTTTATAGGTATTATTATATTATACAGTATTGGTTGCAAATTCACGCAATTTATCAAGGTGACGTATTCTAGCACTTACGAGAAGGAATTTAGTTCTAACATGATAATATTTTATACTAAAACAGTTAAACAATATTTAATATTCTTTACGGAAAACCATAATTTTCATAATTTATATCTAATTATGATTACAAAAAAACTCGTATTCTTCTGTGATACAATGATTTTATTAATAATTTTACCACAAAAAAAAATATCATACATAATAATTATAATATTAGTATGCTGATTTATTTGATGCGTACCTACTGCGTGAAAATTGTTCTCATGGTCAAATGTAATTACTAATTATAATAAAATATTTTATAGTATCATAATGGTAACTATTGTATTGTGGTTCTTGAGTAGGTATATTATATTATCTTTACGGTAGAAACAATTAATTTGTCCGGAATGATTTGAATAAAGTTTATGTTATTGTGAATCGTATAAACGCATTTGAGTTGTATTAATATTTCCCACGCGAAAAATATTATAATTAACTATACCTATTGTTTTGAAATAATATTATTATAGATGTGGAAACAGTGCTTATAAAATTTAAATTTGTAATATCGTAGTATATCATACTAATTATATTTTATCAATATCGTATAACGTGTAACTGTATGATATCAAATGGAAAATTGGAGTACGCAAATTTAGAATTTTTAACATCCAACCAGTAAATTTAGAGTTACAAAGCAATTGTTTACTATTGTTGTTTTTTTTAAATATTAAAGTCATAAGTTTAATATTGTTTTTAAAAGATTAGAACATTCTACGTAGACTGTTGAAGTTCATGTTGGACAAGCGATACCTACTATCAATTTACGAATGTTCTACGGGAAAATTATAAGATGGTAAATAATTGTTTGTTTAAACGATACAAATGTTAAGTGGACGATTGATTGACCGTACATAAAAAAATCTGTATATCATAACACAGTATACAGTACACACAGTATCTAGAAACTTAATTTCGAAAATCATTCCAACTGTTTATTATACAATATACCGAACGTCTTTAAACTTTACAGACTAATTTATAATACGTTTATAGCATTTTTTTAAAGAACATTTTCTTCATTCGATTGGCGTAAAATCGTATTTTCATATTTACAGAAAAATACTCATATTCCTCGCACACACATTAACCATACGTATATATATATTATATATAGTTTTTATTTACTGTTGTATTGGTTTATGTTGTAATAGTATGCTTGGGCAAAGAAAAAAAAACGGTTCAACATTTGTTTAGGACATTTATATAGCGTAGGTGTATGCATAGAATTTGTAGTGTAAAAGCTTACAATGTCGTAAATATCAACTGAAAAAAAATATATATATATATTTTACAGTGAAACGCACAAAATTGTACAACTCTTGTTAACTATAAAGATACCTACTACGTGTGTTCATGTATAATTTTTTTACCAAGATACATATTTTATTTTTATTTTATTATTTAGAAGACCGTATATTTTAATATTTAGTAGACCGTAAACACTATATTATGCACATTAGAATTTGTAATTCTTCTTATTTAAAAAAATTATATTTCTTTATTATATTATATTTCTGTTCATCGTAAAACGGTTAAATAGATACGTGATAAACATATATGGATAGAAACATGTATGCCGAAGCAGCTTCGATTTATATTATCATAAAATGAACTATTGATATTAAAATTGTCATCTTAATTTTTAATACTTAGTATTCTGAGGTGGTGATGAATTAATACAAATAGAACCTAGCAACCTTTGTTCTTCTTAAATGGTTCAAAGTGTACAAAAAGTACAATTTTCTCACAATTCTTATCAATAGTCAAAATAGTGTTTAAAGTGTTTTGAGTGCTAAATAAAATAAATAAAAGATCCAAAATTTACAACTAAACAAGATAGGTACAAGTAGTAAATTGTTTCTAGGGACATTTAAATTAGTTATCGAAATATTGTTTCTCGAGATAATAGTATATTGTGTTTCAAGGACAGAAAGTGTGCTGTTTCATAAGTGAATGAAAGTTAAATTTTCTCTAACACTGAACACTGAAATGTCTTTTCCATATACCACCACCGATTTAATAGTAACTCGGTAATCCATACTAAACCGATTTTGCTATTTTTTTTTTTTTTTTTTTTTTTATTTAGATTTACCAAATTATTTCATAGAATAACACGACAATAATCTAATTCACTTACTGACTTATACTTTATAATTGATATATCGGACAAAATTTCAAAACTTAACCATACGAATATTATGTATTTTAATTTATTGTAGTCAGTAAAAAGATTTTACTGTTCGCCAGAGTGGAAAAATGTAATTTTCTAACGCTTCAACTGGCATTAAAATTAAACTGTCGATGCGAAAAAATAAATAAATAACAAAAAAAAAAATCAATTTCAATTTTAATTTTAAGTATATTCAACAGATCATAAATCATATGTATTTCACACTCTTATTTAACTTTTTAAATCCTAATTAAATATTTAAGATTTTAAAATCAAACCCTTATACATAACTATAAAGTCTGACAAGTTTTCAAATAGTTTTTAGTGAAACTTAAATGGCTGTATTGAAATTGACTTATCGTCTTTGTTTATTAAATTTCTATCATATAAATAATAGTATACATTTATTTTTCAGAATTCATCGTTTTAGAAATAATATTATATTTTTTAGGGATAAAACGGATAAATATGTTTACATAAAACTTGAAACGAAATATTAATAATAATAAAATTGCACTAATACATTTTAATTATTGATTTATTAACAACATTTAAAGACAATCTTAAAAAGATCAAATTGTCCATAGTCGATAAAAATAGCTTATTTTCATTATGTAAAATTTGACTCTATGCTTGATACTAGTCCGAAACTATTTTTAATTTGTTTCTAGAATTTTATATTAATTTAATTTTCTGTAGAAAAATAAAATGCGTTTTATTGTACATATATTAATAAATAATTTGTGTTGTTTTTAATGAAATAAAGTTTAAATTGAGTTTTAGAAGTGTCAAAGTTACAGAATGAATATAATTATTATATTTAATTTCAATAAAGGTCAAATTTGCGTTTTAGTAATAATTATGAAACGATAATTTTATTATGAAATTTATTTTGTCGTATAAGACGCATAATATTATAAAACGAGCTTTATAAACACGAACTAAAGACGTAATTTATAAACAATATTAAAAAAAACTTTTTTTTTTTTATTAATATAAAGTTATTTGAACATAACAGTTTTTTTTACATTATTCATTTTTCTAAACCTATACTTACGCAACTAAATAAATACAAGGTTTACCTTCATGACTTGCATTATATTACTTTATTAATTAATCAATTTGTTTTAACTATATTACCAAAAGACTTGTAACAAAGTATATTTTTACCAAAAACTGCTTATTTCGTTATTTTCACGTCTTATGATGATTTAAACATTAGCCCCAATAATATTTTATGATTAAAATAGACCAATGA